>JABACO010000302.1:0-44924 GCA_013339895.1 Ephydatia muelleri | reverse complement strand
GTCATTACTGCAGCACAAGCACTCGAACCATCCCATCATTTTGTTGGTAGGCAGCTCTTTTTCAACTAAATAGGCTCGAATGGCTTCTTCAATGCACTCAGCTGTTCCATTCACGAGATCAACAATACGCAGGAACGTACTGCATGGCTCACCCAGTTCAGAAATGTATCGGCCATACAAAACAAGATGTTTAGTGATTGATACATCAGTACTCTCATCTATCATTAGCCCATAAAATGGACTGGTACGAAGAGCATGAAGCTGAGAATCTTCTATCTGCTGAGCAAGAGTGATAACTAGCTCTTGGATGATACGTTCGCTCGTATAGTGAGCATTTCCACCCACATTCAGTGCTGACAAGTGAGTACAACCGAGGTTCTTTACAAGGGACAGTAGTGGCTCATAGTTTGTAGTATGAGCAATCTCTTGTTTGCACAGCCAGTAAAGGCATTTCATAGCAGCAATCAGAGCTTGTCTCTGAAGTGTTACTTGCTTATCTAGAGCTTCTTTGATACCACCTCTGGCCCTAACCATTTTACATGCACGCTCCTGTTCTAGTGCCTCTCTATGCATCACAGATCCTTCATGTCTAGACAGCATATCCTTACGAATAGTGACACAAGGCTCCTTATTCCAAACCACAGATTGGTTTTGGCGATTCCTTGTATTAAATTTTGACAAAGCTTGCAATACATCCCCTCTCCCTCACAGTAGTAAACCCAGGTGTATTCGGTTTCCCAACTGCTTAGATAGCCAGTTTTGTGTTTCAACCTGTCTGCCTGTCTGACATTTTTGGATGTACCAAGCTTGAGTCTATGCTGTGAGAAAGTGCCTCCTTAGACTTTCTGCTGGTACATTGTTCATTTAATCTACAGGCATGGCTATTAGATGGTTGATGAGATGGAGAGATGAAGCTGGCACTGGAAGTAGCAATGTATAGCTAGTACATGTAGATGGCGCATGAGAGGTAGAAAAGTAGCTGATAGATGGTTCATGCGAGGTAGAGACATAGCTGGTAGATGGGCCCTCATCAGAGGTAGAGAAGTAGCTGGTAGATGGGCCCTCATCAAAGGTAGAGAAGTAGCTGGAAGATGGGCCCTCATCAAAGGTAGAGACATAGCTGGTAGATGGGCCCTCATCAGAGGTAGAGACATAGCTGGTAGATGGGCCCTCATCAGAGGTAGAGACATAGCTGGTAGATGGGCCCTCATCAGAGGTAGAGAAGCAGCTGATAGATGGCTCATCAGAGGTATTTAAGTAACTGGTAGATGGCTGTGCAAAGGTTGTAATGCTGCTAGCAGATGGCTGGTCAGAGGTTGACAGTTTAGACTTAGGAGAAAAAAAAGAAGTAATCTTTCCTTCTCTAGTCCGTTTCATTTCTAAGTATGCCTACTATGGACAAGCAACTATACGGGGCAACACAAGAACGTAAAATCTCTTTTATCGAACAGCGCGCGCTATTTTGTTACGTTATTTTTAAATACGGTCGATGACACAATTGCGTAACCGCATTGCGCGTAATTAATTCTGCGTCGTTAAGTGTATGCACGCTAAAAAAGTAGAGTTGCGCAGCGCCATTCTAAAAGGGCCTAGGGAGAACTCTGCAGTACATATACCGGTATACATGTACATGAATAGAGCGCTGCCAAAATGGTATAAGGAAGTATCTAGCTATGACTGCACCTTTAGAAAGGGCTTGCTCCACGACATGAGTTATACACCAGAAAAAAATCATGCATCAAGTCACTTACTCGACCGGCCGGATAAATACATTTTTTGTCACATGCAGAAAAAGAATTTAAGAGAGGATTAAATCACTGCGTGATTGAACATTAATGATATGCTTTCCGATCACATAATGATTCCAAATGATTTTATGGTCGTATTGTAATTTTGCCACTATACAAGTAACCCGAAAAAAGACTCGTGATATTATCTCCATAACCGTGAACTCTACCGTGACAATATTTCAGGAAATAATACATGATATAGTGAAAAAAAGGTACTTATTATAAGCGCTCGCGGTTACACGTTCAAATACATACAGGGCGGCTGATTTTTATTTCGATGGGAGCGGATAATTTACAGTACTGATATATGTACATGCACGCAGCACCGCAGCGGAATTCGAATGTATGTGTGCGGCCCAACACTAGTTGCAGCTGCTGAATGACTTTTCGTATATTTTAGTTTTTTCCGTCTATTCTTCCGTCTATCTCCGTATATCCCATGCACGTTTGTATCGCGATATGACTAAAAAGTATCTATATCGCATATCACGATATATCGCGGCAGCCCTGCTTGGGATTGCAAAGGAGAGTTAATGCAGCCGAATTCAAATTAAAGTTTGATTTTATTTCATCATCTTCCTCATCCATTTTAATTTAGAACAATCACTTAATTTCATCTTCTGAAATGCTGTTTGGTTGCGTAAAATTGAATCGTTTTCCACAATTTCTAGAGGGATCCAAATTGTATTTATCGCAAAACGCTGCTATCTGGGATTGCAGACATTTCTCCGTTTTTACTGACACATTAAATGATGAGAACTAGACAGGCGAAAACACAGCAAGCGACTGCAATAGTGATTTATTATTCTCAAACCGGTTTCTTAAGGACACAAGGAGAGTATCTACTACAATATAAAAAGTGTTGCGTTTCCACACAGATTCAGGTGTCTCAACTTCAAAGCACTCGTGGCAACGAATACGACTGCATGGTTTTCCATTCTATGTCAGTGGCGGCATAGATAATAGAATAAAGGGGATTGGAAACGGTATATAAATTTACGTGACGTGACGTCACGTTCCGTTACATGACCGTGCTTCGCATTGAATATTCTAGTGGGCGTGTGAACTGTTGAGCATCCGTTCGTAAAGAGCTTCTTTAGTGTTGTTTAACCTATACCTGTGTGAGGACAGCCTTTTTGACACCCAAACATCGTTTAGCTATTCTTTCCAGAAGTTTTCAGACAGCGGGCAATCGTATAGCTGCCTCCTGATTGGAAATTGGTTGTGTGATTTTCCTGGACACAGGTACCATCAGGAAACCTTTTTGTGAGTTCCAGTATAGAGTACGTAGTGGGTAGTGTGGCTGTGGAAGGTTTTGGAGCCTCTAAAAAGTGTTTTGGCGTTGTAGATCGGTAATTTGCTAGCTAATGACACCCGAAAAGCGTACTTTTTGTGTAATTTTCCCATAGAAGTGGTTAGGTTTGTAGAAAATTTCAGGATATATACTGAACCAGAGATGCATGTAGAGTGGCGTGATCAATATTTGTTGTATGTGCTGCATGTTTATAGGAGCAAATGGCTCGCAAGTTTCGTTTGGGTCGGTCACGTAAGAATGCTGAGAGAAAATCCCAACAACATAAAAATCTACATGCTTCGTGAAAAAAGGGAGGCCTACTAAGAAAGTGAGTTATAGAGCATAAAGTTTGTACTGTCTGTTATACTTGCCACTGCAGATTGGCATCCAACAGCTCTCCACTGGGATATATTTGCCCCCATTATGGAGTAACCAGTCTTCAATGCAGTTTGTACACTTCTGCAAAATTGAGCATGGAAGCTCAAACCAAACAGCAGCTACTGTTACTAAGTCAGTGACAATAAATGAGGACCTAAGTTGGTCTGTTAATGTTCATGGACACAAGTTGATAGCTGGTAAGTGCAACGCTTTGTGCTGTGTAAAAGACAAGATAACAACAAAGCTGCACTTAGTCGACTGGTACACAAATAGACAGCTTAAGTGTTTGTTCAGGAAATCCTGATAGTCATTTTCTTGAACTAGCAGATGCTCGCAAGGGCATTTTTCATTCTCCTAGCAAAAACATGGTTGGCATTTATTGATTCATTCTTCCCTGTTATGTTTGAGGATGAAATGTATAGTAGAACACTGCGCTGTAATGAATGTGAACTCTTAGTTACTAACAAACAGGTTGTGATACTTGCAAGCAGTATCGTTGCACTCTACGTGCTCTGCATAGCCAGTGGTTACGGCAGCAAAAAAAACTGCCAATCATGCCTCAATATCAAGCCACACCAACTTCCGTTACTTAAAGACACCTGAACGCCAACAGAGAATAAGAAGGCTCAGGAATGAAATAGTGAACAAAAGAAAAGAAGTGGAAAGGTTAAAGAGTTATGTGAATGTTGCCACTGAGCAGCATGGAATATACATAGAAGAGGCTTTGGAAAAAGATATTAAGCAAATTATGGAAGAGAAAAGCAATGAGATAGAAAAACATACCAAGCAGATTCATTTCAGTGTATATTTTGGAATCAACAACTTGAGCTTTTAAAACTGAAAGACAAACGGCAAATAAGATGGCATCCTATGATCATTAGATGGTGTCTTTAGCCTGAAGCTGCTTTCTTTCTGCATCCTATCATGCCTTAAGGTCATCAAACTTAGTTATCTTACCATCTGAACGAACACTTCGAGATTATACTAACATAGTTAAAGCCAAGACTGGATTTCAACAGGCATTGATGCACAGCTGTGTCATGAAGCAAATATGATAGCATTCCTGATCATGAAAAGTATGTGTGCCTAGTATTTGATGAAGTTAAAATAAAGGAAGATCTTGTCTTTGACAAACATTCATTAGAGCTTGTTGGTTTTGTTCAGATAGGTGATATAAATACTCACTTGTCTAAATTTGAAAGCTGCAGTATGCCACAGAAAACTCCTGTAGCACCACAACTTGCCACTCATATGCTAAGCTTCATGGTCTCTGGTATCATGACTGATTTGCAGTTCCCTTATGTTTCATTTCCATGCTCAACGATTTCTGGTGACCAACTGTATTCAATGGTATGGGGGTGTATCCGAAGGCTTGAAACCTGTGGATTTAAAGTGCTGGCAGTCACTTGTGATGGTGGCATCCTCAAACCGCACATTTATGAAGCTACACCAGTCTGGTGATAATTTAACCTACAGACTATTAACCCATATGCAAATGAGGATCGACCCCCTTTTCTTCATATCAGATCCTTCTCACTTAATAAAGACAGTGCGTAATTGTTGGGCCAATTCATATGGTCACAGCTATACAAGAAAGCTTAAGGTATGCATCTTAGTTTTTTCCCCTCATAAATTCATTATCTCTCACATCAGATTAATGGTCAAGACATAAGCTGGCAACATTTAGTGGACCTGTACAAAGCACACAGAGGACCTGATTGTGCTACACTTGGACTGTCTATTCTACCTAAGCTGAAGTGGGAACACATTGAACTTAATTCTTACTCTAAAATGAGAGTAGATCTTGCAGCACAAGTAAGATATTTATGGGATGGATATGTGTGACCAGTATGACTTCCACAGGTGCTTAGCACTACTGTAGCTGAAGCATTTGCATATGAGAAACAGCCCGCATACCAAAGAGACAGAACGATTTGTTCGCATCTTTGACAAATTTTTTGATCTAATGAACACCAGAAACACCAAAGAGTTTGTACTTAAGCGAAAACCTAATCTTGCCCCCTACATTAATAATCCTGAAAACTGAAGAGCGTCTGAAGGTAAATTGTATGCATAAGTTTGAAAAAAAACAAAAACAATTATGGTCGCTATACTTATTGTCCTATAGTGGCTGCAGGATGTGTTTCTTCCGTATCTTGATGAGTGGGAAGCATATGCTCATGCTCAAGAGCATTTAAGTTCTGCTGAACAAATCAAGTTGTGTTTAGTCAAGAACATTGCAGGGGCTTCGCATAACAGGTACATTCTATATCATGCAATAATCACTGATTACTCTAACAAATCTAATGCAGTCCATGCATTCATTGAACTGGTGAGATATCTTCTAAAGCAACCCCGTGTGGTATATGTGCTGAGTGCGAAACTATCTCAAGATTGTGTGGAATCATTCTTCGGCAAGCAAAGAATGAGAGGTGGGTATTGTGAAAACCCAAATGTATCCTCTTTCATTAGTGGGGCCCAGTCATTACGTGTTCAGAGTTCTACAGCAATACAACCACGTAGAGGGAACTGCAGACTTCGAGTAGTAGATGATGTTTGTATTGATGACAGACCACTTCCAAAACGGAAAAGGATAAGCAAGAAAAAATAACTGCATTACATTACATTACACACATGCAGCAAAGCATTTTAACTTAAATGTCATCAGCAGCAGCATTGTTCATATCTAACTTCCTACGTTTAAGTTGCTTTCGTAATCCAGTTGACTTTTTTGTACATGATTTTGTTATCTGCTTGTATTGTTCCACAAATGCTCCAGCAATTGAAAACCCTCTGATTGTAACCCACAATTCGATGATTTCTGTCAATAGTTGTTGTCCGACTATATCATCCAGTTCTACAGCAATCATAGACCAGTAGAATTGAATACTATCATTGTTGGCTATCTGAGCAATGGCATCTTGCTTATCTTTTTCAAAACCATCCAGTGTTGTCAGAAATTTCTTAACCAAACACTCTATTTCATAAAACATATTGTATGCCTCATCGTGTATATGGAACAAGCCTCCCCGGTCTATTGCTAAAAGCCATCTCTTAGTGTACTCCAGGTAAGTGCTTGTAACAGAGCCTTCACCCTTCTGAGATAAACTTGATAAGCACACTATGAAATCCTGTCTATTCGGATCTGTACAAGTTGGTTTAGAATACTTTTGCAACAGTTTCCATGGGACATACCCAGCAGCATAGCGCAATGCATTCAGGTCATTCTCAGTGGGGTCAGCTACTACAATTTGCTGCTCATTCACTTCGTACATCGTCTTCACAAACATTCCAAACAATTTCTCATTTACGTATTCGCATAGCAAAGGGTCTTCTAAATACTTGACATCTAAAGCACTGCTTTGAAAGTATTCTTTCCACAGCACACGAAGCTCAGATATCCTTGCTGAATGGAATTTGCTCCACAAATGCCTCTTCTTATTGTCGAAAGCCTTTTTACTCTTTGGGATCGCCGGATCGGGCACAAGTTTCTGATATGTACCTACTATTTTATCGGCAAAGCTCTCAAACTTGTCCTGGCCATCATGGTGGCAATCGGCACTGGAGTCAAGTATGACTTTCGCTGCTTCTTTAGCCAGCTTCATTCTAGGAGTGTCTAACTGGCAGTCCTCGTCATCAAAAATGGCACAAATAGCGCTTCTAAGTATCGCAGCAGACATAGCTAGGAAGATCGAACACAATCATGCAATTTACGGTATCGCGAAATGCGGATGAATCCCGTAATCTTTACCGTTTCCAATCCCTTTATTCTATTATCTATGGTGGCGGATACAGGGGGTGGGGGGGGGGGGTCGGTGGTGTCCGGACCCCCAGACCTGATGATGAATAAAATTAAGGATTAATACTTTAATTCAATTAGCGAAACCAATTAACAACATCCCATGTGATATTCATTGTTCTAGAGAGCGTTATGGCGAGCAAGTGTGTTCACTCGGGCTCGGAAAGTATCTCGAATTACTTTTCAAAGAAAGCAAAAGGTAATTTATGCGTACAGGAATCGCGCGCCTGTCATGACTTCACCCACCCGATCGCGTTATCTCATTACGTGATTCAGCTGCGTGAATGCATGAGGGCCCACATGCACACACCACTTAGACTACTCCTCCCCCCCCCCCCGCAGTCCTATTAGAAATCGATCCAACCCGTCCCCCTCCCTTTCAGACTTACCTCGCTACGGGCCTGGAGTTCCTTTTTTATTTATCTTTTTTGACACATGCAGATATGGGTAAGACGCAAGATGAGGATATTGTGCATGCCTATAACTTGATACACAGTGTCATCAGTGATATTGCAATTCTCAGAGAGAACATTGAAAACGATTTTCATGATTGGTTTATGGATGCTAGCAGAATTGGTAGTGAGTTAGGCATAGTACTTACAGTTCCACGTCTATCTGGAAGACAGCAACACAGGACTAATGCAGGTCCAGAAAATCCAGATCCTGAAGTTTATTACAGAATTAATGTGGCAATTCCATTCTTGGATCACATGGAACAAGTACTAAACAATAGATTTCATCGTGACAGTCTATGGTTGGTAGTCAATTATTTTATCTAGTTCCAACATTAATAATTAATCACAGTGATTTACAAGATCTTGCAAAATGTTTGTTGTTTTGAGAACGTGATTACCTAGTGCTTCATCACTTCTATCTGAATTAAAACAGTGGCAACGTTTTGGAAACTAAAATCTGAATCCCTTGATAACATCATTCCTGCAGATCTGGCACATTGTATCCATGCAGCTGATGAAGATGTTTTCCCCAACATACGAGTACTATTAATTATTGCCTGCACTATACCTGTGTCGAGCTGTGAAGCAGAAAGGTCTTTTTCAGCATAGAGGCGTATTAAATCCTATTTTGAGTTCTTTGCTGGATTATAGCATCGATGCATTTGCATAGTGATGTTGATATTGATATCGATGAGGTGTGCATATGAAGCTTTTAATATCAGCAAACACAACAGAAAAATGTTTCAATCTTGTATTTTGTACCAATAAATGATTTTGTAGTAATCGTATAGATTCATTGTATGTTTTATTAGTTCATTCAGTGTCAAATGTGAAATGGCGATAAATACGCATTTTAATTCCACAGCTATCTGCCATGATAGGAAAATAAGTCTGTTAAATAGGGATTACTCATTAATTTAGGATACGCAGTTTATGAGTTGCACTGAGAATAGAGTCCCCCAATCCAAACCACGCACAGTATTCGCCGCCCTTTTCAAGTTTCTATAGAATGTCACCAATTATGTGCGGGATGACGATCCGTCAAAAGCTTCCGCGCTTCGCGCGGGAGGGGACACATCCCCTCCCGCACCCTCCCCCTATTAATTATTCATGTCGGCCCCCCCCCCCCCTTCCAGAATTCCTGTATCCGCCCCTGTATGTAACCAAAGCCTGCCGTAGCTTCTTCCATCCTCTGAATAGTGTCACTAGCAGAGTTTTTCAGTTTTTCCAAAGAATCAATTGCACTTTGCATCATGGCCAGTGCGTTGCAAATATCCATGTTCACAGTTTGCAAATAACGGCTCAGAGGTCTGGGGACTACAAAGATCTCCTGGAAAAGATACATGGTTGCCATGAATTGCTTTGTATTGATAGAAGAAAAGCAATCCCGTTGCATCAGATCTATATGCTTTGTATCAAATGTGTTATCCATTTCAATTTTGTCAAGAGTTAGAATAATATATTCATGACGCTCCACAAAAGTATTCACTCACTACGGTATTTAAGCGCTTCAGAGAACGAATAGCCAACCCTTTAGAGACTTGCATGTCTTCAAATATGGAATGGACTTTGACAGATTTCTGAATAGGAGATACAGGGTCTCTAAATTACCAGCAATTGTTTCCTCAGGCCTTTAGACTTCTGGGTGGTCTTCTTTTGTTCAGTTCATGGCCAGCAATTGCGGACATGAATTATTTGAATTCCGTAATACGCGTAATAAAATTATTGTACATGGAGTCTATGGGTAATTTCTATCAATCGCGCACAGTTTAGTACCAAAGACTTGTAGTAAAGTTTATAAACCTTAGTATGATACAGGGACAAATAACACATTTGTTTTTATATCTTCTGTTCTGTAAAAATCTGCCCCCATCAATTTCAAAACGGGGTTTTGTTTTACTGCATACATTTAATAGCTGGCATACTTTTGATCACTTTTCCCTTTCCTATTTACCGCGTGGACGATCTATTGAAGATTATAAAGTGGATTCTGAAGCCAAAGCTATTTGCATATTTATATGTGCAAATAGCATATCTACCCCATGTGCACGTCTATTTCTAGATTCAAGTATGTGAATTCTAGTACCCCGTTTCAAGCCATAAATTACTAATAATGAATAAAACGTCATAAGGTTGCCCAAGCACTCCTCAAAGCCTTGTTTCTTGTACGATACTACTATACCACTACCCGGCCAACTCTCAGACATGGCAGCATACATGCACGACCTGTCCGTGGAGTATGTTGGAACGATGTTTCCTAGCTTGGTACGTTTTGTTACGATAAGCTATATTGCTATCATATGAGTTATCATCACTCAGCAACAGCCATCTCCAAAACAGCGAGACTAGGGTTTTTTTGACAGTATTTTACGCAAAGTATAGGGTATACGTTATAAGCTATGCAGCCTTCTCTGTGATCACGCGTGCGTAGGATTTTGATCGAAACACGAAGTGTGCAAGCAACTTCCCACCGCATGTACGATCCATATGAATAGGGAAGCCCTAGCTGCTAGAACGCCACAGTGCACCACACGTATCAACGCATAATTCCCACAAACGTGAAATATAAGGCAACTCTTCCGCGATCGCGTGTCATAGGCTTTGCCTTCAAAGTTGTACCACAATATCTCAGCAAAGAGTCTGAGACACGCTTGTTTATGTGCCGATTGCGAGTCAATGGTGCATGGTTTCCTTCTCAGCACATACAACTCACTGCCCGGTGGTGGAGTCACCAAGATTACTGATGTTATATTTATGGTACAGCACGCCACCATTAATTCGTTGCTGATGCCTTAATTGGGCTGGAGTACCGACTCGAAATAGAGATGGTTATTCCGTATTACTACCAGTTCTTACTTCGGCCGGTAAGTATTATTGTTAATCCGACCTCTGTCGTTAGTACCTAAACCCTGCCAGCGGCCGTACCCTAGCTATGCCATTGCTATTACAAGTCGAGACAACCAAAATCATCGGACAATGGAAAGGAGGATTACGACGTAACCAAGGAAACCCATAATATGGCTCGTTCCATTGTGTCTCCCTATACTAGGCAGTACTCGGGATCTGACTACTCTGATACAAGTAATTAATTAAACATGCAAGCTAGAGAGATACCGGTACCGTTCACTATTATACATGCATGGATAATCCTTTTGTCTTACACTGTAGTTTAATACTCCATTCAGTACGCTTTGATTCACACCGGATATATTACATGTACATTTAGATTCTTCGATTAGAACGCTACTTATATTCGTGTGCTAGCATAGTTCATTGGTCATTCAATTTAAAGTGTCTTTTCAAATTTGCAACGAATGGAGTCATCGGATTACCATGCGGAACCAGTTCTCGAGAAGCGCTTTAAAAGAATAATAATAATGGGAGTCTGACACAAATACTTCATGTCATGAGAGGACATCCTTAACTGGTGAAAATAAAATAAAAGTTCTTAAGGTACAAATACACTTTACATTAGTAACATTCATCATACATGCATGTATATTGTGCATGTATACCAGCTGCTTCCTTCAAAGATAAAAGACATCCCTCTGCCTAGTGCCGTGCTGCCAACAGTAGTGAAGTTATGGGAAGTACTATGTGCAGTGAGTCAAATCGCTTGTCACCAAATTGGCATACAGAATCTATAAGGATTTTGAAGATTTATACAGCAATGAATCACCACCACCCCAGAATGCAATTCCACCAAAAGGTAAGTTTAGCTAGTGTGCAAGTATAATAAGGCTACTCTATTCTGTCTATACAGGCCAAACAATGGGTTCAACTCTTCTTAAGCATCAAAGAAGAGGGTCACCAAAAGAAATATGTAACTCCCTACATGCATGCAATGGTATACCATGTCCCAAACATTATACGCCACTACGGAAATTTGAAACAATTTTCATGTCAAGGTTGGTAATGCACTGTAGAGAAGCAGTACAAGGCCAGCAATCCCTGAAGGTTAATTATATGTGACACAGTGCTGTAACAATTTCTAAAGATATTTAACCACCTACAAGACTTCTTTACTAGCTCGTGCCATCTTCAGTATTTTTAAAGAGCAATGTAAGCAAAACAAATTGCATGCCTTTTTCCAGCCTAGCTGTATCTGAGTTCCACCCCTTTAGGAACATGTTCCTATTCATTACAAGTTGATGACCTTTACAAAAGATGTGGTCACGACAAGATAACAGAGGTTCTAAAGGAGACCACCTGCAGGATCTTATACAAAGGATTCCCCAATAGATGATGCAGGAATAACTGACATATGTGCAGCAGGGCTGCACATAAACCATATAAGTTTATTCCTGCATAGTACACAGAATCAGATGCATAGAAAACATATATATGGTTTGCATATTTCCTACATATGAGTGGGGAGGCCAAGAAGGATGTGGGGTGGGAAGCATTCTGATCTCTATATGAGAAGTGATGTCTTTGTTCAAAATATAAATGTCTGCTGCTATTTTTATACTACTTGGGACAGTTTCCGCGAAAATTGCCCCACCGTTAAAATGTTATAAAAAAGCATCGTGTTTGAATCGCTATAACTTCCCAACGGATAACGTTATCGACTTCCTATTTTCAACACTTCATAGAGAAATGGTGTAGTATGAAGTGTTGAAAATAGGAAGTCGATAGCGTTATCTGTTGGGAAGTTATAGCGATTCAAACGCGATGCATTTTTATAACATTTTAACGGTGGGGCAATTTTTCGCGGAAACTGTCCCACTTATAATGTGTAGGTAGAAGTATGGGGATGGAGTGGGAGGGCTAACGGCTTTTAGCAGGCTTTTAGTATTCTGATATTTTTGTGAGAAATGACAATGACAAGGTAGATAATTCATAATTTATTTGATGAGCCTGATAATGAAATGTAAGTTGGACAACACAACTACTAGCAACTAGAGATATTTAACCCATTCTTGCCCAGGGTACTGGCCACACTCAGGCAACTCAAGTAGATAGATTTAACCCAATCTTGCCCAGGGTACAGACCACACCCAGACAACACAACTAACCAGCAGCTAGAGATATTTAACCCATTCTTGCCCTGGGTACAGACCAACCCGGTTAATCAGCATCAGCTAAAGTGATTCTTCCTAATGTGCACCCCAGCAAAAAGAGCTGGGAGTATGTGGCGCGCGCGCGCGCGTGGTGTGTCATTGCGCATATCGGGATGAGGTATCAAGATGTAGGAACGGACCGTTAACGTACGCAGTCGTAGAAAATAGGTAGATACACGCCGAGCGCACTTTCACGCCGATGAAAGAAATGTATTGAACCAAGGGCACATTATACGAGCAACGACACGCTCCTCCCACTCACACAGGCACCATTTGATGTTATTAAACATTATTGACTTCTAAATAATATTATTACGTAATAGCAAAAGTAATTAATTTTGATTTTGTTGTTGATTCTCCTGCTCGCAAAATGAAAGCGAAAAATAAAAGAATGCATTATTTTAAAAATTAATCCAACTGCACTAATGTTTAAAATCAATCAAATACTTTACATGCGTTTTCCATGTACAGACGTGTTTGGATGTCCGAAATTGCTGGACATGTTTATACTTTTCTATCCAAGCACTTGCATATGAAAACCCAAGCATCGTGATCCATAAACTTACAACCCTGTCCAATACATTGGTAGCAGAAATCTCATCCCATCCTGCACTCAGCATTGACAAAAAAAAAACAAACAAATCTTTAATTGCAGAAGTTGCCTGCTGAATGAAGTTCTCATGAAGAGGTATTGAAGGTGAGTGCAAAGTTCCAATTCCATTGCAAGAAAAACCTCATATGTTATGCTGTTGACACATGTTAGCCCACCACGGTTAACCAGTTCAATCCAATCCCTTGAACCATTATCTCATTGTCAGAATTGATCATGTCATCCAGACAGAGCAGCATAAGGGACAAGGTGACTTCACTTTTAGCAATTTCTTTTTTAGAGCATGAAGAACATAGCCTGCTGAGCATGCTATGGCATTTATCTCCTCATAGGTGAGTGGATCATGAAGATCCTCATCACTAGCTGCTGACAATGCTACGCTAAAATGTGCAAAAAAGAAGTGGACAATAAACAATATTCCAAGAAGGAAACGAATTTAGTAAACGAAGCAGATATTCCAAACATCAGTTAACAGAATGAACAACACTATCAAAAATCCCTGCCAAGGGTAGTGAAACAGTACATATCAAGGGCTGTGGATCCTTAGTATAGAAGACATGTATATTAGCACACGGGAATAAAACTTTAGTGAACATTCAGGTAAAACAGCAAAACAAAGCCCTGGAGACACGATGTTCTTGCGAGGAATGGGCTATTCCATTATTTAACCGTACACCCCTACAGATCGCAATAAATGCAAACGTATACCCCCGGGACAGTTTATAAAAGCACCCATGGACAAGCTTATATTACCTCTACCCCCCAGGGACAGACTTGTAAATGCCCCCCGGACAAGCTTCTGTTTTGCCCCACCCCCCTGGACAAGCTCTATTATGTCTTCTAACCCCCCGTGACAGGCATTTAAATGACCACCCCCCGGGACATATTCCCTATACCCCCCTGGACACCATTTGTTGTCATCTGTAGGGGTGTATAATTAAATAATGGAATATATGTGCGCGCGTCTCCAGCCTCCCGCTGCAGGCGCTTCAGTGGCGGATCCAGGAGGGGGGGGGGGGGGGGTCTAAGGGGTCTAAAGACCCCCCCCCCCCCCTCGGCCCGACGAGTTATGAATAAATTAACTTATGAATAATTACATGATTGACGAGTTGAAAAACGAAGCGTTTAGTGAACGCGAGTGAACTGATTAGCGAGTTAGCATTCGTGCTTTCAATGACGCGCCAACCGAAATTTGCTCACCTTTGAATTATAAAGCGCACGTTTTTAGTCGATAAACATACGGCCATACACTTTCGAATCTTCAAGCAACAAGACAAAACAGGTTACACGTTCGTAGCCAGCACAACCCCGATGAAACTGTCGGACAAAGTGAGTATGTTCAATAACGCACAGTAGCGATTCTAAAAAGCCCCCACACATAAAAACTCCCCTACGCCACTTTTCATGCTTATTCCATCACACATACCGCGTTTTGTTACAAAAAGCGCTGTAGATGAGCAGATACTGTCGGACAAAAAACTGCCCTACGAAATTAAACAATTCATTTGACAAAAACCATTGTAACTCGCCAGACGAGGACACATAGACCACAAAAACGATCAAGCAGGTGGTCGATACATGTAGGAACTAGATTCCCTAAGATAAACCGTATCTTGTCGAATGGATTTAGTGGTTTTGGTGCTTTTAACCTTTCTTTTCTTCACCCGCGTAAAGGTGTGATTAACACGAGGTCGGAGTGAACGCTGAATTTGCCCATTCAATGTATGGCGCACGTGACCCGTTTCCAATCCCTCTATATATTATCTCTAAATATTTCCTGTACGAGGGCATTAATAATATTATGACGTCCAGTCATTAATAGAATAGTGATGTTTTATTGGCATTACGGCGCCCCATAATTTTGGCCCGCAGGGGGGGCCTGGGTACCCAGCCCCCCCTCCCCCGGCCACCACGCCACTGCCTGGATCACTTTTGGCAGGGGCACGGATCACTTTTGGCAGCGAAAATTTTGCCCGGATCAAACTTTTTGAATGACAGGCCCTTGCTCTGCAGCTAAGATAGAGGTCCCTCTGGATGGCGATGACTTCTAAGCCAATTGTCAGTGTCTGGGTGCAGAGCCTGTATGGGCTTTTGCTGTGTAGGCGAATCCACCATCATGATTACACACGCGCATGCGCACTTCACCGCTTCATGTTAATGGTTTTTGCACACGTACTTACAGGCTATAGTAATATTTGGTGCTGATACTATAAATTCACGTAGCTTAAGTAAGCTAATGCAGTGTCGAGTGCATGACTGTCCGTATAAGGCCCGATATGTGTCATCTGCATGAGAGAGTGCATCAGTCAGAGAAGTTGAGAGAGCACCATGGACCAACGTTGCTACATTACATGGTCCCATCAACCCCCGTCTGTGATAACTTTAACCCAAGTCAAAGCTACTTTTTCGGATATGGGATAGTATCCGGTCCCACACGGACGTCCAACCATCAAGACGCAATAAACGTTGCCAGGTGTCTTATTTCAAACGAGATAGTGCCGGCAAATAACGTTATCACCTTCGCCAACAATTCGAGCGATTTCAGCGATTCCTATACTTCAATCAAACTGGCCAAAGCGTTTAAATTTCAAGCATCTAACGTGGAAAGCGATGGAATACTTATATTCTACTACTCCGGTCCGGGCCACAAAATGGGCGAAAACCGTTGGTCTCTGGCTTCGACCGACTTCGACGCACGCGATCCAACAACACACATCACGGCGGACTCGATAATCAACTGGCTCGTGACGAGCACGTGCAAGGCGAAGCTGGTCCTCGTTATCCTCAACTGCTCTCAAGGAGGAGCAGACTTAGCGACCGCACTCACCGATCGCACGAGGAACCATTCTGGTCTCAGTGTTTGCGCCCTGAGCACAAACGATGACCCTCCCTCTCTGTTCACGTCGCTGGATACCTCCATATCTGCTCGTTTCCTCTCCACCGCTATTTCCAAGCTGCGCGCGGGTCAGGGGGTGCTACAGGTAACCAATGTCTATGATTTTACTGCACGTTGCTGCGAGGCCTTCTTCAAGCTGATACTCACTTACGATCCCGTCGCTAAGCGGGTTATTGACGCTCACGTGGCTCAACCGACTCTCACTGCGCTGGGAAAACCTCGTTTGGTGGAGATGGGGTCGTCGGAAGAGACCGATCAAGGCCCCCCGGGGGCCATGCAGTTTCTGGCGAAATACTTCCATCATGGAATGGCAGGGGCACCTCTGCATCAGTACGCGTACGATTGGCTCCAGCGAGCTGGGGACGTGGCGGAGGGGCCTCTTGCCGACCTGCTCCGATTGGGCGTACTTGGCGACGATGTGGTCACGTGCGCCGTGATCTGCGTCATGATGCAAGCCCTGGCGTCCGTGCAGATAGCCTTTGGCGAGGCGGCCGACGTGGACAGTGCTAATCGTTTGCTCGTCGCCTTTACTGCCGTTGCCGCCACAGTGTCTTCCATCGCGCGGGACTCCGCCGAGCTGGAAGAGAGGCACTTCAGACTAGCGTGGAATTCGTACTGTAAAACTACTGAAAATAGCGGCTTTGCGGTGCCGAACATCAGGGGAATGCTGGAGGACACGTGACGTCATTCCGTGCGTGGGCGCGGATTGAACCTGCGTAAGCATCCGAGACTGCATAAATGGAACTACATGTAATGAGGCTAAATTATTAATGGCAGTGTATATTGGTAACTTGCAGTTCGATGTAAATGTTTGGACCGGATTACAATTGTTACAAGCCGGCCGCAAGGTCTGCTGCACTACTATGGCTTCTAGACCATTGACTTGCAGTGTCTTTGGAAAGATATTGCGGTTCTAGTACAGTAATACTCGGAATTGTTCATGTAACGGATGACGAAACTAGCTAATGATGTTTTTATGCAATTAAAGCCCACCAGATCCAAGACATGTTGAGCAAGGGTGTCATCCAACGATTCTCTAGTCGATGGGAAGCCCTGGTGGTACAAAAAATAAAAAATAAAAATAAAATAAAATAAATAAAAAATAAAAATAAAAAAAAGGATGGTACACTTAGGTTTAATTTGTGTTGATCTCCATAAGGTCAATTTACCCACATCCCTTTTTGCACTAAACCACCGCGGATGCCCTGAACTGAGAGGGTCGTGATGACACCTTGCTTGACATGTCCTGGATTAACTTGGTGAGCTTTAATTGCATAAAACTTCATCAGCTATATAGCTAGTTCGTTGCTGTTTTCATCGTTACATTAAAAACCCTGCTCGGATATAACAGAACCCGCGTATCCTTTCAACGACACTAGCACGTGCATGGTCGAGAAGCCATAGTAGTGCATGGACCTTGCGGCCGGCAGGTAACAGTTGTAATCCCGGTCCAAACATTTACGTGTAGCGTCTGCAAATGAGAGGGCTGGTTGACAAGAAACTCATTTGAACGTCTGCATGTAATTCGCTCATTGTTGTATCGTATTGGTTCGACTCCAAGTCTTTTTAACTTTCCTGATCCAAAGGTGACAACTCTAAAATATAATCAGGGGCAGGGTTGTTACATTCTGTTGCATCAGAGTAAAACTACTGGTCCACATTTTGCACGAGCGCAGTTACAAATAAATCCCCCTCATCCAGAGAAGTGTATTTCAGTCTCGCTTTTTACACCACGAAGATCATTGCATTGGACGCGGCAAGTGGGTAATCAGCGCTGGCCATTCCAGAGAACAAGGCGTTCGACTGGCAGCGATATCATTCGCCTCGTTCCCAAAAATGTAACGCAGCGAAATACGGGTACGGGCAACACGCATTGGTCCTTTGGTTGGGGTTGTCAAAGGTATGGCCGCCGTTAGAAGCCGCAATGTTGATGCGTAGAGCAGTGCGAATTAAGTACTCTCCGAGCGCAGAATATGTGCAGCGTGACCCACGCGGTGAAAAGCAGCTTCATCATTGCGCGTACAGGGTCAACCAGCCAATATAGCCACACGAGTCCCGGTCGGTAACGACTTCGGCACAGCCTCATGCAGTACAAGCACTATGCAAGATAGCGGCCGCTAGTCCGAGCTACAGACGGTTATGATAAGTGTTTTGTCATACAAAATTGTCGATCAACTTAAAAACATTGATTGCCTCCGTCAATACAAACCAATTATCTCTGTACAAACTGATTTTTAGCTTCATATGACCTCAGCAATACAGATCGAGGCCTATATATACAGTTTATTATAGTGACTGAAGTCCAATCACTTGATGAATACACTTTAGATTTATGCAGCCGGCCTCCCCCCCACACACACACATACACAACATACATTACTTATAAGATGTGACGGGGTAAAGAAATAAACGAAGCAGCTAGCGTGTGCACACGCTATATAGCTGCTTCTTTACCCCCTCACATCTTATATGTAATGTATGTGGAATAGTTTTTATGACGGGCACGGGAAAAAGAGGTTTAAACGGACTAGTCGTTTTTTTAAGTGCTGAAAGAGAACCTGCATGGTACGTGGTGCTTCCTTGTTGATTTTGTTACCTTGTCAAGATCATTTGGACCTGATTCCGTCATATATTATGCAGGGCTATTTTGTATTTGTTATTTGTTATTATTATTTTTCTTTCTCTCCCTATAGCAGGGCTGCCAAAGGCCAGCTGGCCTGTCAGGCCAGGGGCTAGGCCTGACCTGCCAGGCCGGACCACCAATCTGTCAGGCCGGACTACGCCCACTCTACGCACCAGTAAGCGTACAGTAACCTGTCTATCGTTTGTGGTGACATTTGTCCTGCGAGGCATCTTGAAGGAACCTCTTGAGATCCATGCAACAAATTCACTGTTATGAGAATCGATGGAGATGAAATGGACGCTTCGTCGATCGACAAGGCGAATCGTACTGGCAATCAAGTTATATACGTCATAATTGACATTTGAAGTACATAATTTTAATAAGTTGGCCTGTCTGCCTGGCATGTCAGGCCACACAGT
Source organism: Ephydatia muelleri (assembly GCA_013339895.1). NCBI lineage: Eukaryota > Metazoa > Porifera > Demospongiae > Spongillida > Spongillidae > Ephydatia > Ephydatia muelleri. The sequence goes on along the minus strand of JABACO010000302.1, from coordinate 25,597 downwards.
CTGGCCGGACACCCTGGCCTGGCCTTCGGCAGCCTTGCCTATATAGGTATATTGGCGCACTGGCCCTCATGTAAATGGAGTGCTGAATATCATTCTGAAATAGCTTATTTAACTGTGATCCGGCCGACTCTGGCTCAAAATACGGTCTGAACTAAACTGTACTCCATATTTGTAGATAATCAACACAACAGATCTAGACCCAGATTAAATGTGCTGAAATTAAACTGCATGCAGCCGATTAAATCATATAGGTAGTAATGCTAAGCATGGACTAAGCTGCATGGGAACCTCTTTCTCTTCTCCCAGCTGCTTGTAGTGCCCCTTTCCATTTTTGCTGCGTGCAATATGTTCTCGCACGCAACGCTATATGGAATCCACTATCAGTACTACTGGCCATATGGCCCGCCAGGATGAGTGATGCCGCAATGTAGCCTTGAATGTATAACCTGTAGCCCATCATGCCCAGCACCACATTCATTCTGGAATATCCATGCAGGTCTTCCCTGGCCCAGCACCACATTCATTCTGGAATATCCATGCAGATCTTCCCTGGAATGACTATATAAGGAATGAGAATATATTTAGACTGAGGTATATTACAAACATGCATGCAAATAAACAGTACAACAACTCCACACGTTGTAGTTGCCTTCATCCGTTAAGCTGGTCGCGCGGTGCTCGAACTGTGCGAGGTATAAAGGGAAATATTCTCAGCAGTGTTCCGCTTTTGTTTTCTCATTTTGGGAAAACACTTGGCTATAGTGATGTGCACAATGAGCGTCACACCCGAGGCAAGACTCCATAGCGAGATGAATGTGAGTGCAAACAAAAAACAGCTCCCTGCTTGGAGTGGTAGTTATAGCCAGAAATATGTTCAAAGCGAGCTGGGGTATTATAAAGACAAAGAATAGTATTGGAAAGGCAGCTAAGGGGATAAGGTGTCGAAGAGCTTTCGAGAACTGATCCCCCTCATCGAGAGAAGTGTATTTCAATCTCGAACGGCAAACTTTATTCGTCAATTTTAACACCATGGAGATCATTGCAATGGAAGCGGCAAAGAGGGTAATCAGCGCCGGGACGTCCCACAGAACCAAGCGTTCAACGGCAGCTATATCTTTCGTCTCGTTCCCAAAAATGTAACACAGTGACGAAGTACGGGTAACACGCATTGGTCCGTAGGTACTGGTAACCAGAGGTACACTAGCTATGACCGCCGGTACAATTAGCGATGTTGCAACGTAGAGCACTTCAAGTTTCAGGGTCTTACGAAACACTCCGAAGCAGAATATGTGCAGCGTGACCCAGGCAGTGAAAAGCAGCTTCATCCATTGCGCGTACAGTGTCAACCAGCCAATAGCCGCGCACGATGCGGGACTGTAAAATTTGTCGATGAGCACCGCTTGTAATACTTCCACAATTGCAAAGGCCAGCGACGCCAACACCTGGTAGAGAGCCAGTCGGTATACGACTCTTCGATACAGCTTCAGTACAAACACCAAGATAGCGGCCGCTAGGCACGACAGCACCGAGCCACAGACGGTTATGATAAATGTTATGTCATACAAAATACTCGTACTGTCGTCACCGGAGGAGTTCATTGGATCAATATGATATGTCTTCGTCGATGATAGCTTCGTTGACCTCAGCAAAAAAAAACACCTTTAATTACTCTAATTCATCGTCATGCATTACATCATAAATGAATTTATTTAGCAGTCGATGGAGATACATGTTTGGGCCTTCTAACGCAGTATTAAAATCTCTATACATTGTGTGTGCGTTAAAATATATATGCATAAAACGAAAAGAAGGTACCTTACACATTTGGACACAACATGAAATAAGGGTTGAAATATCGTATGATGTACAAATTATTATCGAGACAACGTCAGCTTTGGATAGTTCACGAGTTTTCTGTGAGTCGCAGTCTTAATTTGGCCGTCCAATTAGGCCATTAATGTTTCAAACCGGCCGTCAGTTGAGACCTTCATGCCCTGACTGGTGTTCAAAAACATTTTCCGCTTGGGACTTTGCCAGCAACACACAGCGCACTGAAGAAGATTCTTTGCTGCGCTTGTGTTAATGGTAAAAACCGGTCCTATTCTGTTGGTCAAGCTGTTTGCACCCTGCATGCATGGTGCTCTGTTTTGTCAAATCCTCCATTGGCACAGGTATCCTTGCATTGCATCATGCACTGAGGCCTGTATATAGTACACAACAAAAGGAGCTTAATATTGAATTATGTCATCACTCTGTATATGGTATTCTGGGGGTTAGCCCACGACTGATCGGTTTGTACTATCAGTCTGGAAAAAATTGTGCATCTGGTTTGTGCAAGGAATGCAATACTGAATGAATGAATGTAACTGATGGGTGTACAAGCTGTCATGGCTATAGCAACTGGACATGAAAGTTTTTGGAGCTCTTTACCAACCGGTTATGGGATAAAGAGTATATATTATGCATGCGCCCTCTTATAATGTCCGAGTGCCTGCCTGCATCAATGAGTATAGTTTATGTGGTTCTCTAAATGATAATCAGGTAAGCACTGATGCAATACCAATTATGTGCACTGCATTTGAATTGTCTATACATCTCTACTTCCCACTATCTATGCCCTGCTTGCAATATAACCGAAATGAGTTTTTAAAATAAACTGATATTAAGCTATTACCCTGCATGTGTTTGAGTATAGTTTGTCTGCACTTCTGTGCACAACACACCATCTGTGTACATACCCACATCCACATCCACACACACCACACACACACACACACACACACACACACAAAGTATACAGCTGTCCTATTTTTGTTCAGAATGGTTGCCGTTAAAACAGGTGATGAATGGTCGCAGTCCAGGCCACACGCTTCAAGGCCTCAAGTGAATTTGAATGAAGCACAGAACTTGTTGGAACACATATTTCTTACAGTTCTTTTTTTTTCACAACATTAAGTTTTCAGCAGCATAAATACTATTATACTTAGACAGGTCATTATAATTTCATTCATATGTACCTTTCTTCTTGCTTCCATCGAACATTACACAACGATGTATACTTGTCCAACAACCTCCTATGGACTTGGCTGTCATAAGAGTGAAGGTTGACTTTCGACATGCTGCAGTATAAGTGGCAGGTGTGGTCAGGGGTTGGTAACCCCTCCCCATGTCAATCCATGTACATGCATGAGCAATAACACTTCCCTAATTCACAATTCAATCGCAATTTTAATGTTCTAGGTGCTAAGACTGTCTCTTTCATACTTCCAGTGTTAATTTTAGCATCATAATGAAATCATCCCCCTCCCCCCCCCCCCCCCCCCCCCCCCCCTGCCATACTGAAATGATGCCCCTGGCATCATCCACAGGGACTTACTACACCATCTCGTCTTACTAGCAGACCTTTATCATGGCAATAGCAAGTAACTAGACAGCATAACCATAATTGATACTGTAATTGCAATATCTATTGGTATGTCCAATCTACGGCACAATAGTCCCTTGGAAAAGTGCAAACATTTGGTTTGGAATTGCACAATGCTTTTGCCAATTCGTACTGTCACATAATCATGCTGGTGAAGTGCCAGATAAAGCCAAGAACGAAAAGACTCCAATCCTTTGCAAATCACCATGCGTGCACTTTACTTCCATTGCTATTGCAATATATGACGTGCTTGGGACTCGTTGTCCATTTTGAAAGAACTCTGTAATCAAGTCAACAAAGACATGTTTCAGGCGAAACGATGATAACACTATCTGCTCCAGTGGCTTTCTGTTCATTGTAAAACAGAGAGGGAATGCCACCTCTGTACTGGGAATGCCCTAGGTTTTGTTTGTGCTGTTTGGTTGTTGGTGATTTTTTGTTTCTTATATTCTGAGCTGCTCTAATGTTTATTAATATTATTACTTAAATGAAAGTTTACAAAGCTGATAGGCTTAGACAACAACAACCTGCAGATTTAATCAGTGATGTCCAATTTAAAAAACAACTGTTTACTATGCAACATAGCTAGCACAGCTGATGAGTTTGTATCAGCCCACCACTGGCTAGTACTACCAAGTTTACCTAGGGTGTGTAACCTCCCCTGCATAATGAAAATCAATTTTTACGAATACTTTTAAAACACTAATCGATTTTTCAGGGTTTTGTGGATCTGAAAATCGATTTTTACGAATAGTTTAAAAAACAAAATTCGATTTTTCCGAACAGGTTTTGCCAAATTTCCTGCCGAATACCTAGATTATTCAGGTTATGGTGCTTGTGGAGTGCACACTGAGAAGATAATTAATGTCTGTACAGAAATCCACATGGTCTTGCACCAAACTAGAGCTGTGGCCTAAGGCTTTGAAACCGGTTGTGCCGGAGCTCCGGTTACCGGTTAACCGACGGTTAACCGATTGCGAGAATCAAATAACCGCCTCAACTGGTTATTTTTCAGCAAAATAACCGCTTTAAAAACCGGTTGTTAAAATTTTAAGCAACCACACCGACCGGTCGATATAGTGGATTTGCAAGTGGTGTTTATTACATCTAGCATAATGCCGGGCACGAGAAAACAATCAGCGACGAGAGCGGAGAAGGCTGGTGATATTTATAGCAACTTTGTTATATAATTATAGCAACCTACTATTATTATACTACTACTATTACTATAGTAATCAAGACGCTCGTGACGTCAATGCAACACCTCAATAGTGAGTCCGCGCACCGCGTCTCGTTCAGACAGTGTGCGTGGACTCAGCATTAATATTAGGGTGATAGACAACCCAATATTGATGCAAGTTCTTGTAATGTACCTCGTCATCATCGCGTCTCTTCCTTTTCTGTCCCCGTGCATCGTCATCTTCTGCTTGTTTTCGGTCACGCTCCTCCTCAAAAACGAGCTATGTACTGCTCACACACCCGCTTAAATGTTCAAGCGGCTCCCACGTATCATCCTCATGGCTAAACCCTTTCCATCGCACGAGCCATTCTTTGCGCTTTTTTGTCATTTGCTCGGCAATTATATCCTCTACAAAGTAGATGTCTTTGTACGCGGCGGATCCGCGACATGCTTAAGGGTACGCCGCGGGCCATCTTTCTGCCATGTGGCGAAGCCCGAGGTTATGCTGGCTTAGCTTTTGGTCCCATCGAGATATCGATTTTGCTTTAATAATTGATAATTAATTAACAGTTAAACCGGTTGTTTTAAAGAGAACAACCGCAACCGACCGGTTATTTTTTAACACCGATCCGTGAGAAACAGGACATTTTTTGAGCTGATTTTGTCGAACGCACGTTTTGAAAAATTAGTCGGAAGCGGGTCCAATTGTCGTAAACGCTATGAACTATAATAATACAACTCTCCACATGAATATTTATGCTTTTCCCACCTTCAATACCTACTTCCTAGCCTATCCTGTGTTTGTTCAAAGTTCGTAACTTACAACCGTCACCGAAAAAAGTACACTTTTTTCAGTGACGTTTTTCTCACTTCGTAAACAGTGAATATATTCTCATTTCTACACAAAAACATCGAATTCTACTAATTTTGGCACTGCAGTCTTTCAGCTCTCTGAAGACAGAGTTCAAAGCCAAATGTCTATCATATAGGTCTGGGCACGATGAAATAAGTAATCGGGGCGGGAGGGTCCTATTAAAGCTTCACCGCTAATATTAGTGACATATAAGCCCTCATTTGTCGATTATCGTTTCTCTTACCTCTTCTTCTTCTCTCTCCTCTCTCTCCTCTCTCTCTCTCTCCTCTCTCTCTCCTCTCTCTCTCTCTCTCTCTCTCTCTCTCTCTCTCTCTCCTCTCTCTCTCTCTCTCTCTCTCTCTCTCTCTCTCTCTCTCTCTCTCTCTGTCTCTCTCTCCTCTCTCTCTCTCTCCTCTCTCTCTCTCTCTCTCTCCTCTTGTCTACGGCTTTTCTGATGTTAATCCTATCAATTTTGTAAAGTTTTCATGTACTCTGTGATGCGCCTTACTAGCTCGTACGGTGTATCTGGTAACGATCTATCCTTCCTTGGACGACCTGGACGTTGGTGGGGTTTGCATAGACAACACTTATTACAACGCGTTCCTCCATCACACTTAGTGCCCAAGCTGGTTTCTTGTGCTTCTCAGCACATGATGGCAACATTTTACATTCGACTCGTCCACTAATGACTAAATAACGAATTACGTCACTTTCCATGGGTCTGGGGACTTACCAAGGCAAGTTGGCTTAACGTTTTGTACAAAATCTAAGCGGATTAATGAAACGTTATTCGCTATGATCTCTATTGGTAAACAACTAAGCATGAAAGCACAATAAAACTTGTTGAATAGGGCTTGAGAAAAAAGTGTACTTACGTCCCCGTGATGACCGAGAATTGCGAATCGCGTCTCTTGCAATGCATACAGATCTAGCATCAATCTTGCTACAAGATTGAAAATGACATAAACAATTTCAGCGATGGTTGGGCTATCCAAAAATGCCACTCTTGTAGCGAGAAACATTTTTCCGACTAATTTTCTGAATGGAGGGTTCGACAAAAAAAATGTCCTGTTCTCACGGATCCGGTGTTAAACAATCACCTTAACCGACCGGTTTTTAAATTTTTAATAACCTCTAACAACCGGTTTTTTCTACACTAACAGGTTTCAAACCTTAAGCTATGCATGTCAGTTGAAAACAGAGACACAAAGGTCTACAGTAGCATGTGTTTGTCATATAGAGTTTTAATAAATTGTATGTCTTTACCATGCACTTGTACATATCAATAGTAATGGAAGCCTAACAATCACACTAACCACTGAGACCAGACATCACCATTAAAAACTCACCTACAATCACGTACTACACTTACAATCATCCAACATCACTCCATTCATATAAATGCATATGAAATTTCCCATTAGTACAATTGCGTAATGCTCTCCAATTCCTACACATACTCAAACAGAGCGCGCATACTTACTTGAAGCGGGTGAGAAGTCTGTCATTCTATTTCACTCACTAGCGAGAAGTCTGTCATTCTATTTCACACACTATAGCGCAATACTCAGATATGTTCACTTCGTACCACTGTACAATAAACAATACAATAGTACATAAATTTATTGCTAATACATAACACAACTCGTGGCATATACTAATGAACTTCGTTACTTACTTGAAGACGATGATAAAAGCATTGAGCTAGTACACCTTTGTATCCCTAATTGATGCGCATTAAATGTTTAGTATTATCTTTCTATCTCAATACCTTAAATTGCTTCTGTATGTATAAATAGTAAAAACAACAGTGACGTATGTTATATATATAACTCTAATTATGAAATACTCTGTTGGAATCATATCCGGATATTAGGATAAAACGGTATTCGAATAATGGGCGAATTGTCGATGCTGACGACGAATACCTATAGACCTCCGAATGGAGAAACATAAACCGGTTATTTCGAATAGATAAAATTCACTAATCGATTTTTCCGAGTAATGCAAACTTGCTATTCGAACGGATAGGTTTTTGCGAATATCCGAATAACCCGAATAACCTGATAACCGATTACACACATTAGGTTTACCTTATCTGCATTGAGCTTCTTGCACTACGCCGCAAATAAAGCGACTTGGATCTTATTCTATAGCCACATTGATGCGAGCATTGAAGCATGTACTGGTGACCGGATCAAACGAACATTACAACCTGTGGGAATAAACACTAAAACCTAATAACAGTGTATTGCATCCTGCACAGTACTGGTCATTGCATCCTGCACAGTACTGGTCATTGCATCCTGCACAGTACTGGTCATTGCATCCTGCACAGTACTGGTCATTGCATCCTGCACAGTACGGGTCATTGCATCCTGCACAGTACTGGTCATTGCATCCTGCACAGTACTGGTCATTGCATCCTGCACAGTACTGGTCATTGCATCCTGCACAGTACTGGTCATTGCATCCTGCACAGTACGGGTCATTGCATCCTGCACAGTACTGGTCATTGCATCCTGCACAGTACGGGTCATTGCATCCTGCACAGTACTGGTCATTGCATCCTGCACAGTACTGGTCATTGCATCCTGCACAGTACTGGTCATTGCATCCTGCACAGTACTGGTCATTGCATCCTGCACAGTACTGGTCATTGCATCCTGCACAGTACTGGTCATTGCATCCTGCACAGTACTGGTCATTGCATCCTGCACAGTACTGGTCATTGCATCCTGCACAGTACTGGTCATTGCATCCTGCACAGTACTGGTCATTGCATCCTTGCACAGTACTGGTCATTGCATCCTGCACAGTACTGGTCATTGCATCCTGCACAGTACTGGTCATTGCATCCTGCACAGTACTGGTCATTGCATCCTCCACAGTACTGGTCATTGCATCCTTGCACAGTACTGGTCATTGCATCCTGCACAGTACTGGTCATTGCATCCTGCACAGTACTGGTCATTGCATCCTCCACAGTACTGGTCATTGCATCCTCCACAGTACTGGTCATTGCATCCTGCACAGTACTGGTCATTGCATCCTTGCACAGTACTGGTCATTGCATCCTCCACAGTACTGGTCATTGCATCATCCTCCACAGTACTGGTCATTGCATCCTCCACAGTACTGGTCATTGCATCCTGCACAGTACTGGTCATTGCATCCTGCACAGTACTGGTCATTGCATCCTGCACAGTACTGGTCATTGCATCCTGCACAGTACTGCATGGTCATTGCAAAAACGAGTTATAACAATCCGCTATTGTGGGCTTCATTGATGTGATTTATGCAAGAAAGTGGGACTAAATAAGAATGACACTACGTATATACTGCAGCTGTGCAAATGCAATGCACAATGCATTAACTGATCGGTCGAGAGTTCCTTGGATGGAGTGGTAGGGTCCGGGTACACCATGAAGTAATACATGGGAGTCTAATCTGCGTGTTTCTAGCCACATTTAAAGACAATCACATATAGCGCAAAATGTGATATATAGGCATGCAGGTCATTTGATAGACAGATGGGTATCATTATAGAACATATACATTAATCAATAATTGAAGTGGGGGGGGGGGGGGGGGGGGTGGAACTGCATAAGTCCCGTACTGGAACTGTAAGCCATTTACAATAGTGCTTCATCCATTGTATGACTGTGAGTAGCGAATAACAATCAACTTTTTAAAGTCGGGCGCGTTGCTAGGTCATATACTATTTCAATATTTCGGACAGTGCGGTATAATAGATATATGTTGAATAATTAACAAACCAGTTCAGTCAGACGAGCTCACAGATGGTGTGGACACGCGTACCATCCACTGCTTTGACGGCACGACAATACTTGTAGGAAGGGAGTCCGTGGACTCCGCCTACAGAGCGATCAACAAGATAATGTCCAATACAGGACTCTCGAAGCACGTGAGTTATAAACGTTATTGCAGTTGCTTTTTTAAAAACACGTTGTGTGGGACTACGATTCACGTTTGTTTGTTTGCACTTACGTGCGTATGCAGCCATCCTGACCTCTAGAAGCGTAGGAACGTAAACAGGATTGGGGGGGGCCCAAAGGGTGTGTCTAATATTCAACATACTATATGCCCAAGATTGGGGGGGGCCAAGGCCCCCTCTGCCCCCCCCCCCCGGTTCCTACGCCTATGACCTCGCATATGTAGCATCAATCATTCGTTCATCTTATACATCTTTCTATCACCACACTGTCCAACCTCATCACTTCATTACGTCATGGAGACGTGTGATGTAGTCAACTTACGATGCCCTTGTCTTATATAGTTGTCACGGTTACGTTATTATGAAAACCTACAAAGGAACGAGAGAGACGAGAGTATGAGAAGTGTCTTCGGATATACAACAGGGAGATGAAAAAGAAGGTTGAATTTGTGATGAAGCAACATGCGCCACTTCCACCTATTTAAGACAGGCTTGGCATGTCTAGAACTATTTTGCATGCAGTTGTCGTCCTGAACTGGTTGTCAATGTTAACCTGTTTGAAATCATGTATGCATTGACAACACATGCATCAAAGCCTATGCATATTTGTCAGACTACCTCAGTTGTACTTGAGGAGCTCTTCAATTTAGTATAAATGGGTGGGGCATGAGGGAGGGATATAAATACCAGAGTCAAGAACAATATTTTTTTTATGTCCAGTTAATCGCATGTCTCCCCACTCATCCACTCACCCTCACTCTCATCACCTACCCACTCAGTTTCATCCAACTGTTTGTTATCAATCATGGCTGTCAAATGTGCTGCACTGGGGACAATGCTTTCAGTGCATTACAATTAGTATATAAACAACTTGAGTATTGGATACTCGATTCAAAGTGAAACTGGTAACCTATGTGTGTTATAATGATATGAGGACTGCATGTATGATTCTGGTATGAAAGGGAGACACTTATCAGCCTGGGTTGCATGTACCCCCAGACAAGAGACAGGTGTCATATAATAAAAGGAAGTTTAGACAATTCATTATGCTGCTACTGTCATGCTGTCTGCTCTTGCTTACATGTATTGGCATCAATTCGACCACTGCCGCTTATACAGAGTGTCCACGAATCAACAGGACAGGTTTAAATGGTTATGCTTTATATTGTAATCAGTTAGTTAGTTGATTTTTTGTTTATAGATGGCTCTGATTGGTCACATTTGGACGGTGGTTGCACTTACAACTGATTAACAGACCATAGACTTAAAAGAAAAATCCCTTGTCTTTCAGATTAATGCCCAAATATCTTAATGCTGAAATAGTGGATCAGGATTGGAGGGGGTGGGGGTGTGTCCTTCCCACCACAGCTAGTAAGTGGGTAGGGCGGGAGGGGTGGGGCACAGGCACATTGTAGCCCCCCTCTTCTCCTGGATCCAATACTGATATCTGATGAAGCTAGCGTGTACTTGAAAAGGCTTGCAAAAGCACGTGAAATGCCTGTTGACCTTATTTTAAAGCTGATGAGGTACATATAACGTTCCTAAGATGAACAATCTAGTCTCGTTCCCAGACCCAATATTCTTATAGGTGGAATAATTACATCATTACAGTACTTTCACATAGTGATGATGTAACATACTGTTATGAAAACTGGGTCTGGGTACGCGACCGATCGTATCTAAACGTATTTGTGCTTTTCACAGAGCATGCAGTTAAAATGCAATGCTTGCATCTTATCAACATTTATCGTATGAATATGGATTGCTGTTACCTAGGGATAAATATGAAATCAATTACCTCTCGTAATGCCATTTTGGAGCAAGTATTTTGGTGGTCGTAGTGCCCTCTAGCTTCGAGATTCTGAATAGTGCAGTAGACCCTTTCATGTGTCATATGACCACTTTGTCACACATAATAAATAAATACACGATCCGCCATGTTGGTGCACAGAACTGTATGATAAGAGTTCTGACTGAGCGAAAACTACACGGCCTATATGGGGGCACGCATCATTAATTTATATTCGCCTTGTGCAGGTTAAACCATCTCCGACATGTCTTTGACCCGCGTCCTGGTCAGCCGGCTCCAGATAAAGTTCTTTTTCCTCCTACCCACTAACCCACGTCCCTACGCATCTCATACTAGACCATTTCTTAGCTACTGTATACGACACTCTATACCCAGAGATGTAACAGAGACCCCGGCCCCAAAATTTGAGCACCTATAGATCGGCAACGTAAGGTAATGATTTCATATCTATTCTTAGTAGCAGCTATAATACTAGACGATAAACGTTCACTCCTCCGCAATTCATACATAATGCTTACGTCGCATGGCCTCGCCTACTTCTGGCTTGGGCGCACAACACGTGACTTTCGTTAACATAAATCGCACTTTTTTTATTGCAGAAGAAATGGAGTTGGAAGTGCCCTTGCGGCTAATCTTTTTCCTTGCCGCCGTTCGCGTGACCACACAGGACTCGTGCGTGTCTCTGCAGGCTTCTGCGAAATGCTCTGTGGCCTCGTACCCAGCCTGCCGGTCCCTCCAAGACATCCTTCTCAACCTTTCGTCCGGCCAGTGGCCCGGGATGTGTGTCACGTTGAACCTTCTAGATGGAGTACACTCACTCACAGCGCCTGTATTGGTAAATGCTACCGCTTATTCTTTGACTATTATTGGAAGTAATTCGTCGCTCGTGTCTTGTGCCTTCAATTCCTCTAACGCTACAAACCTACATTCCATCCATCTCTACGGACTGAATACTGTTGTCATCTCGTCTGTAAGTGCCTATGGATGCGACAGACCTTTTCGACTGCAAAACGTTGGATACCTGCGCATCGTCAACTCTGCGCTCAAGTGAGTGTGGTGGAGAGAACTGTGTACTGTGCTTTGATTATAGGCCACGCCCCCACCCCATAGGTCCTTTGTAGGGGGAGGGGCTCTGGACGTGTACAATTGCCTCACCACGGAGATAGTCGATTGCTCGTTTGAAGACAACTACGCCACCTCCGTTATACAAGACTCCCAGTATCGGGGCAACGCGGGAGGCGTGGCCATCGGTATCCATGGAGTGGTGCGCGGTACCAATCAAACCAAGCCGAGCGTGCTGGTGGCAGGAAGTTCCTTTGCGAGGAATATTGCCCAACCTGATAACCAGGTCACGTCTAGTACCCTGATCCAGAGGAGGGTGTTTGTTGGAAGGGGAGGAGGTTTGGCTGTGTACGTGGAGGAGGATGCCCCTGTCATTATCACCATTAATGGATGCACTTTTAGAAACAATTCAGCCACTACTCGTGGGGGCGGAGTGTTCCTCTTTTTGGATGGTACACGCTCAGGTCACATGTTCCTCTTGGCCAATTCAGTTTTGGAAGGAAACAGTGTGACTGCAAGTAATGGAGGAGGTGGGGGTGTGGTTGTCACCCTTTTCATTCCATTGGACAAAAGATTTCCAAATAATGTGCTCATCTCAAACTGCACTCTCTTACGTAACCAAGGTAAGCTAGTTGGGGGTGTTATGCTATCTACTGTACCAACTTCATTGAAGCTAACAATCCAATAATTATGCACTCTGAAACTGTCCCTCTGAATAGCTCATTATGGGGGTGGAGCCTACGTTCTTCCCGCCCTCAGCCCGGGTGATGGGTACTATGTCTCCTTTGAGAACTCGCTGTTTGATGGAAACTACGCATCAGAGTATGCAGCGGCCATTGGATTTGCGTCTCTGGCATTCTTCCAGTCCTTCACTGCTCTCCATCCATACAGGATCACCAGCTGGTAAGTAATTTCATTTCAATCAGATTACATATTGCATGTAATTAATCATTGGGAAGTTAGCATGGTGATTTGAAGAGCTGTGCAATGCAGATAATCACAGTAGCGTAGGGTATGTAAAAGGATGTAAAAGGATTGTTGGGGAGTGCAGAGGATGTGTCCAATATAACTTCTATACATAATGTCCAAGATTGGGAGAAGGGGGGGAAGCCAAAGCCAAGGCCCCCCCTCCCCTCCTTTCTTTTCCAATGAGATGTCACTTCTTTCTGAATGCCATATAGATGTACACCAGGAAAGAAAAAGAAGCACCACAAACACCAAAATCATGCAGCCAATGATACTTATTCTTAAGCTGTGAATCTTTTTCGCTTATCAGTTTAAATGTTTAATAAGCAACTAGTGCGATCTATTATGGATTATATAAATTGCAACCAATGGAACTATTATGGAATTATGCCTTGTTCTACACTTATGGCACAATTCCGACCATATCCTTATTACTGCCCATGTGCAGTGTATTTCAGAACAACATGGCAACTACAGGAGGCATAATTGGTGTGCCTTACATCCCTGTGGTGATGGATGGACACAACGTGTTCACCAACAACACTGGAGCCACGCTGAGGGTAGGCAATTATTCGATAATAATACAGTTTATTAGGTTGCATATTCAGGTCATTGGAGCTACACTCACGTTGAATGGAACATTTGAATTCATTGGAAATAATGCTGACACCTCTGATGGAGGTGCCATCTATATTACCTCCCAGGGACAGCTGATATCTCAGAAGGAACTGCTATTAGTTTCCATGGCAACCACGGAAGGTAAGTATGATGCTCACTATAAGGTGTGTGTCATCTTTCTCTCACAGGTTAGGAGCAGCTTTTGTCACTGAGTACAGCCCTGAGGTGCCTGGCTTCACCAAGCTACTGTACAACCCTCTCTGCTTCATTCGATATGAGGACAACCAACTGTCTCCTTTCCTGTGGAAGGGGGTATGTCCTTGCCATTTGAGGGGGTGTGGTCATAACGAGTGTTCTCTTTCATCCCCAGCTCAATGTGTCCTTCTCTGGTAACTCTGCCTTGATTGGACCTGTGGCTTACATCAGTCAGCTGGATTTCTGTTCATGGAGAGGTTTAACTGAGCCATTCTTTGACAGCCAAAATATCATCAAATGGCCCTTCGTGACTGCAGATGGATCAAATCGTAACCTTGGACACCCATCTGAGAGCATTGGTGATCGAACGTTCTATGTCCAGACACCTGCTGCTTCACTCCATATAGAGAGCACCTCCTTCTCTGTCTTTGCCGGGGAGACAGTTCCTCTCAAGCTGGAAAGCCTTGATGAGATTGGCCACCCAACCTATGCTATCTTCAGGCTAGCCAACTCAGTGTCACTGCCAACAGGAGAAGTTAGTGATGGTTGGGGCTGAAGGGGTTAAAGTTGGGTATGGATGTATTAATCATGTTATGTAATACACATAATGGGCCAAATTGAAATACTATGTGTCATTTTGAACAGAGTGGTCCAATCTTCAACCCTACTCTGCTGTCAGAGCTGCCATCATTGATAGCAAATAGCTTTTCCTTTTCTCTGGCTTCCAAGGAAGACAATATTTCAAGCATCAATGTTTCTCTGTCACTGTTTGGACCACAAGACCATGTGCTCAGTGTAAGTGTGTACATATATCCATCTCCTCAGTGCATAGTGGCAATACTATAAAGCATCTGATGGAGGATGTGGGAACCTGCCATTTTTTAAACTCCTATTTTCCTCACTCATGATAGCACTTCCCTTGTCCCCTTGTGTGTCCTTGTATCCCTCCTCCTCCTTCCCCTCTCACACCACACCCCCATGCTATCTGATCTCTGCAGTACTCATAGCACCAAAATCAAAGATTTCTTTTTGGATGGTCTTTAAATAAAGTAATTAACTTCCAAGTCCCAACAATTAATTTGCAAGGCCTAACATATTTTTACGATGAAACATATAAAATAAATATGATATGCACACCTTATTTAAGAGTAAGTGCATTTGTATGTGTGCCTTAAACCTAAAAGCTGACCCCAATGGGGGCCAACATCAGTACGGTAAGAGAGAAGCTATAGTGGCCATGGATCCTTTAAGCCACTCAGTATCAATGTCTATTCGGCAACAATGTCTTCACCACAATGATACAACTCAGCACATTAACTTTAGAGTGTACAACATACGATGGAATTGATTCAAAACTTCATCATTTGCTGCTGCTTAGTTGTGCTCTTCGACTAAAATTAAATGTATCATGGGATCCATGTTAACATAGAAAATTGAAAAAATAACGAATTCATTATATATTTAACGCAGACATACCCTTATTTAAAAGCATTCCAAATTCATGCACATTACAGGATCCTACACTTTGATGAACAAGATTGAAGTGCATTTTAACATGTTTGTGACATCATCAATTCTAATGAATACAAAATGAATTCTCACTTAATGATTATTCAATTGTTTGAGTTTATTCTATATCTGCATTAGTATTAAGGCCTATCAAAGATCTATTTGGAGAAATAAATATTTTCACACTATTCTATTTCAATTAGTTTTGCTTACGTCTAATGTACAGTATATCTATTAACATGTAACATCATCATTTTCCGCACATAGGTGGATTTTAAATCAATTTGCATTTAATAAATTACGTTCAAAGCAATATTCCACTGTTAACCTCATGTTAACTGTACTAGATTGAAGGAATTGCAGACAATACAATCTCCATAGCAACACAACCCTGCCCGCCAGGCTATGAGCTGGAAGATGACTCTTACAACTCCACTGCCATCGGTCTAACGTGTGTGTGTGACACGTTGCATGATGGCACCATTGTCAACTGCGAGCCCAGTTTGGATTCTGTGCTCCTCCAGGTACGTGAAGGTCACATGACTCTCATGTGACTAAGTGAGTCGTTTACATCTAGCAAAGTGATCCATGTGTGGAATGAATTCATTGTGCCCTCTTCCCCAGCCCTCTTTGTGGGCAGTGTCTCCAGTAGGCGTGGCTTCTGTACCGCACTGAAGACCTACCACTGTCCCAATGGCTATTGCATTCAGATCTACAACACCAGTGCTGGTCCAAACACTCATGGAAGTGTCTACACATACAATAGTCCCGAGGCCCAGTGTAACTGCAATAGGAGTGGTATGTGTACTTATTACACACATATATATCAATCCTTACAATTTATTACATTTTATTATGGTAATGTGAGAGAGTTTGGATATGACTGTGTATGTGTACATATGTGTGTACGCAGGTGTCATGTCTGTGAGTATGGGTGTGCATATTTATAACACTTCATGTGTGTATGTGATGGGAGAATTAAAGCATTCCCACAAACCGCACCCCCTTGTAGGAGTACTATGTGGTAGCTGTCCGCAAGGATGTGGTGTTAGTGTCTTGACTAACAGGTGTGTGACATGTGGAAATGAGAATGGCCTGCTCATCCTGGCTCTATGTAAGCCCACGTACCTACAGTCCTAGGTCTTGCCAATATCACTGATCTTCATTTGACTAGTATTTATTTTTCTTGAGTAGGTGTGGTGGTTGTCATGGCAACTATTATCATCATGATTTACCCCCATCCACTAATGGCAGGGTTCTACCCATGTCTCTTTGCCATTCAAGTGAGCCACCCTATTGGAATGTTTGTGTTTGTCACATGACAGTCATGTGATCCCCTCACCAGCTGGCTCCTCTCATCAGTGAGGAGTTTCCCATCTCCTTTGAGAGCATCCATCCATATCTCTACTACATCTCTTCCTTCCTGGCCCTCTATTTCCCCTATGACTTTTGTCTCCTCAACAACCTTAACCCTTTGGCCTCCTATTTTCTCCGGTACACACCCCCTCTTCTGGTTACCCTGACTGTTGTGATCACCTTGGTGATAAGGTAAGGAGCATATGGCTTCAGGGGAGAAGTCACTGCACACTTTATGCACCTGTGTATTTCAGGAAGAAGGTACTCAGGCTCCGTTCCATACCATGGTATGGAGTGTGGACTTTAGTATGCTATTGTACACCCAGGCAGTTCACACATCAATGAGTGTTCTGAACTGCCCACTGATCCAAGACAGCAATGGACACACCACACCTGTAGGTGATATGTTTCTGTGATCATTTGAAACCCATGGCATTAAAATGTCATTCAAAGCCCTGTGCTACAACATGCTAGCTCTGATGGCTAGGTGTGGCTACTGCATACTGATCCTGGCAATGCACTCCAATTGGCTGCACACTTGAATATAAGGGTTGTTTTTTAACTCTTTGAATGCCAAGTGTGTACATGCATGCACACACAACCATTACACCATTCATGCATGAGTTTGATATTGCGTTCAAAAATGTGTTGATTAGGCATAGCTCAATGATGCATGTACATGGAACCTTATAAGTCCATGTACAAAGCAATGATAGTTCTTCTCACACTGGTAAAGAATTCCATTATTCACTTCACTAATGCAGTACTTCAATACTTCAAGAACAAGAATGTGTAGCCCAGATCAGTGTATATCATGCCTGTTCACTCCTCCCTTTTGCCAGTTTGTATTATGGAGGCCAGCGGGTTATATTGGACAAAATGTGCTTACACCTGGACCACATATTTGTATGACTAGTTATGGGGTTACATGCATGTCAGTATTGCACTTGCATGCATATTCAGAGTGATTTTGATCAACACAATATAACCCATAGCACTGCACGAATGAATTCTTGTTTTGTGACCATGCAATGTATATATGCACTTGGCGTTCAAAAAGTTAAAACAGGAATGGTCAGAATTGAGTACTATGTCAATTGTATTTAGTGTAATGCTATCAGTGACTATGTTTTCCACTTATGATGCCACACCCTCTTCTCCAATGCCACACCCTCTTCTCCAATGCCACACCCTCTTCTCCAATGCCACACCCTCTCTCCAATGCCACACCCTCTCTCCAATGCCACACCCTTTCTCCAATGCCACACCCCTAGAGGTGGTATGTGGATGGTACAGTGGAGTGCTTCACACAGGGGCACCTCCCCCTGGCCCTATTCGCTATCCTGGCCCTGGTGCTGGAGGCGGGGCTCATTCCTCTGGTTGTCATGATATCCATGGAGAAACTGAAGGTTAATGTATTCATCATATATGGTCATTGCATTGCACACTTAGAGTACTAGCATTGCATGAGGCTATATCAGTACACTGTATGATGGGAATGATAGCTTTTGGGATGGAATGGAAGGTGATGGAATGGAGGGAGGAGATGGAAGGGATGGAATGGGAGGTGATGAAGGGGAGGAGATGGAAGTGAAAAAGGAAAATATGAAGGGATTACGAGATATCACTATTTTATTAGTCAAGTGTACTTTATGATGCATTTTAAGGAATTCAGAATGGAACGAAATATTGGTATGTTGACTCTTTCTATAGCAGCCATTGTGGCTTCGTCACCTGGTGCAGCCCCTCACTGATGCCTTCAAGGAGGACTGGAGGTGGTGGGGGGCCATGGAGCTAGCCAGGAGGTTCCTGCTCCTCCTCTTCACCCTCCCCTTCCCCGGGAACCCCATTCCTCCCTCCTACCTCCTCATGGCCTACCTGTGTGCTTACGCCTTCATCCAGCCCTACAAGTCAGCTGTGGTCAACCTTGTGGAGGTAGCACTGTGTGTGGACCTGCTGGTGATGCTGCTGATAGTGGGAGACTCAGCCATCACAGAAGACCTGCTCTACTCCCACACCACACAGCTCTCCGTCTCCCAGAGCAACCAAGATGGCTGCGTCGTGTCTGGATTCACCAGATTCACTGGCCTGCTGACTCCATTTTATTACCTCCCCCTTCTGGCAGGAGTGGTGTGCATTGCAGTGGGTGTGGCATTGCTCCTCAGGTACACATTAGTCCACATGTGTTTTTATGTCGTCTATAATGGATACGTCTTCATATCCCTGCAGATCTCTCAAAGGGAAGTTCAAGGATGTGGATCTATCACAGAGGGGTGGGACAGAAGATGCTTCCCAAAGGGAAAGGATCAACAGTGACCCCTTTTTCATCAGCAATAGCCTTCAAACCAACTCACGGACCACGATCTCTTTGGAGGATGTGGACAACAGGGGCAGGAGATCAGTGAGCAGCCATTGACGTGCAACTATGTCGAAGTTGAACCATCTCAGATTAGCAACAGCAAACAATAAAACTATATCAAATGCATACCTGCAATTGCATGGTTGTAATATTTATTCAGGCTGTGGAGTTTGACGCCAGCACTCTGATATGCAGCTGATCTCGACTGTATTCTCCTCTTGTTCAAAATGGTGCAGCTAAGGCTGGTTCATGCAAATAGCTACCTTACCTGGTCACCTGACCATGTTAAATGTATTGTTTTTCACTTCATCAGAGTTATCTGAGGATCAAATTGATTTGAAGTTACTGTTGTACTACAGAATAAAAAATACCTAAGCCAATAAAAAAAAAAAGACGCCCAACGTGGGGTCGAACCCACGACCCCGAGATTAAGAGTCTCGTGCTCTACCGACTGAGCTAGCCGGGCTTCACACATCGAGCCCTACCCACTGAGCTAGCCGCGCGCTTCACACAACGAGATCTACCGACTGAGCTAGCCCGGCTTTTACGCAGATCTCGTTATAGGAATGGGTACAGGACTTTCAACATGAAGCCATATTTAATTATGACGCCCTTCTGTACCGCTGCGTACCTGTTTAGTTTATAGACAGCGCAGTCCCCTGACTTTTTTCTACACGAGGTTGAAGCGCGTCGTCACATGTCCATTCTTTTCAGTGGCGATATTCACACAAAAATTCGCTCTACCTTTTAAAAGGCGCTTCAATTGAATGTGCTGATAGTTGCAATCCTGTTACCAGTAAAATGTGCTGTTTTGATTCAGTACTGTAGTTTCCATCAGCATCAGATTCTTGGTTAGAGTACTGTATTCTTCTATTACAACACCTATTCTTTACTAGTCGCCGAGTCACAGCATTTGTTGAGAAGCTCCTATATGCCAGTAATACGTACTGGATTGAAACATGCATTAGGGCTTACCAACATGCCAACGTTGGTACAACGTACCACATGCTCGATGTCCACCGTAGGGTTAGAAGAGAAACTGTGCACAGTAACTTGTAAAAGCTCCTCTATTTTATTGTGACTCAGAAAACATGATGGTATTCCACCAGAAGCCTCTAAACTCATTACCCCTGTTGGGATCATATAAACAGGGGGTTATGACGGAGTTACATAATTGTGGGCTTCATTGTTGATGCCGATTTAGCAAGGGAGAGAAAAAAAAAAAAAAAAGACGCCCAACGTGGGGGTCGAACCCACGACCCCGAGATTAAGAGTCTCGTGCTCTACCGACTGAGCTAGCCGGGCTTCACACAACGAGCTCTACCCACTGAGCTAGCCGGGCTTTACACGTCGAGATCTACCGACTGAGCTAGCGAGGCTTCACACAACGACTGAGCTAGCCGGGCTTCACACAACGAGCTCTACCGACTGAGCTAGCGGGGCTTCACACAACGATCTCTACCGACTGAGCTAGCCGGGCTTCACACAACGAGATCTACCCACTGAGCTAGCGGGGCTTCACACAAAACTCATCTTCATACAAAGAGCACTTTTTGCACGTTTCATTTTTATCAAATTTCCAAGTGCTGCTGTATGATAATACAATATACCACGAGCATAAAACAACCCGCTGCTGGATCACATCTTGACTACAGGACTGTCATCTTGAATTAGTCGATAGTCCGTGCTGTGCCAGTAGTCTCCTACCTCCTCGACTGCGCTGTGATGTACAGAGGAACTCACAATCCGAGTGCTCTGTTGACGAACAGCATGTGGCAAATTCCAAGCCCTGCAGAAATAGAGTGGTATGCAAGCTACGCTGCAAGCCGTAACAAATACTTTATTTGTACACATGATCCAAGAAGGTGTTAGACATTCTTCCCTGACTTTTACAATAGGAGAGAGAAATGCATACCTAAGGAGTGATGCCACGCCCACAGCAATACACACCACTCCTGCCAGAAGAGGGAGGTATAAAATGGAGTCAGCAGGCCAGTGAATCTGGTGAATCCAGACACGACGCAGCCATCTTGGTTGCTCTGGGAGACGGAGAGCTGTGTGGTGTGGGGAGTAGAGCAGGTCTTCCGTGATGGCCGAGTCTCCTACTATCAGCAGCATCAAAAGCAGGTCCACACACAGTGCCACCTCCACAAGGTTGACCACAGCTGACTTGTAGGGCTGGATGAAGGCGTAAGCACACAGGTAGGCCATGAGGAGGTAGGAGGGAGGAATGGGGTTCCCAGGGAAGGGAGGGTGAAGAGGAGGAGCAGGAACCTCCTGGCTAGCTCCATGGCTCCCCACCACCTCCAGTCCTCCTTGAAGGCATCAGTGAGGGGCTGCACCAGGTGACGAAGCCAAATGGTTGCTATAGAGAGAGTACAACATACCAAATTTCGTTCCATTCTGAATTCGCATCTCATAAAGTACTTTTGACAAATAAATATTGATATCTCGTAATCCCTTCATATTTTCCTATTCCCTTCCATCTCCTCCCCTCCATCACCTCACATTCCATCCTTTCCATCTCCTCCCCTCCATTCCATCACTTCATCTCCTCCCTCTCCATTCCATCACTTCCATCTCCTCCCCTCCATCACCTTCCATTCCATCCCAAAAGCTATCATTCCCATCATACAGTGTACTGATATAGCCTCATGCAATGCCAGTACTCTAAATGTGCAATGCAATGACCATATATGGTGAATACACTAACCTTCAGTTTCTCCATGGATATCATGACCACCAGAGGAATGAGCCCCGCCTCCAGCACCAGGGCCAGGATAGAGAATAGGGCCAGGGGAGGTGCCCCTGTGTGAAGCACTCCACTGTACCATCCACATACCACCTCTAGGGTGTGGCATTGGAGAAGAGGGTGTGGCATTGGAGAAGAGGGGTGGCATTGGAGAAGAGGTGTGGCATTGGAGAAGAGGGTGTGGCATTGGAGAAGAGGGTGTGGCATTGGAGAAGAGGGTGTGGCATTGGAGAAGAGGGTGTGGCATCATAAGTGGAAAACATAGTCACTGATAGCATTACACTAAATACAATTGACATAGTACTCAATTCTGACCATTCCTGTTTTAACTTTTTGAACGCCAAGT
Source organism: Ephydatia muelleri (assembly GCA_013339895.1). Lineage (NCBI taxonomy): Eukaryota > Metazoa > Porifera > Demospongiae > Spongillida > Spongillidae > Ephydatia > Ephydatia muelleri. The sequence goes on along the minus strand of JABACO010000302.1, from coordinate 3,209 downwards.
GCATATATACATTGCATGGTCACAAAACAAGAATTCATTCGTGCAGTGCTATGGGTTATATTGTGTTGATCAAAATCACTCTGAATATGCATGCAAGTGCAATACTGACATGCATGTAACCCCATAACTAGTCATACAAATATGTGGTCCAGGTGTAAGCACATTTGTCCAATATAACCCGCTGGCCTCCATAATACGGACTGGCAAAAGGGAGGAGTGAACAGGTATGATATACTACACTGATCTGGGCTACGCATTCTTGTTCTTGAAGTATTGAAGTACTGCATTAGTGAAGTGAATAATGGAATTCTTTACCAGTGTGAGAAGAACTATCATTGCTTTGTACATGGACTTATAAGGTTCCATGTACATACATCATTGAGCTATGCCTAATCAACACATTTTTGCACGCAATATCAAACTCACACTTGGCATTCAAAGAGTTAAAAAACAACCCTTATATTCAAGTGTGCACCAATTGAAGTGCATTGCCAGGATCAGTATGTAGTAGCCACACCTACCCATCAGAGCTAGCATGTTGTAGCACAGGGCTTTGAATGACATTTTAATGCCATGGGTTTCAAATGATCACAGAAACATATCACCTACAGGTGTGGTGTGTCCATTGCTGTCTTGGATCAGTGGGCAGTTCAGAACACTCATTGATGTGTGAACTGCCTGGGTGTACAATAGCAGTACTAAAGTCCACACTCCATACCATGGTATGGAACGGAGCCTGAGTACCTTCTTCCTGAAATACACAGGTGCATAAAGTGTGCAGTGACTTCTCCCCTGAAGCCATATGCTCCTCCTTACCTTATCACCAAGGTGATCACAACAGTCAGGCTAACCAGAAGAGGGGGTGTGTACCGGAGAAAATAGGAGGCCAAAGGGTTAAGGTTGTTGAGGAGACAGAAGTCATAGGGGAAATAGAGGGCCAGGAAGGAAGAGATGTAGTAGAGATATGGATGGATGCTCTCAAAGGAGATGGGAAACTCCTCACCGATGAGAGGGGCCAGCTGGTGAGGGGATCACATGACTGTCATGTGACAAACACAAACATTCCAATAGGGTGGCTCACTTGAATGGCAAAGAGACATGGGTAGAACCCTGCCATTAGTGGATGGGGGTAAATCACGATGGCAATGGTTGCCATGACAACCACCACACCTACTCAAGAACATATAAATACTAGTCAAATGAAGATCAGTGTATTGGCAAGACGTAGGACTGTAGTTACGTGTGCTTACATAGAGCGAGGATGAGCAGGCCATTCTCATTTCCACATGTCACACACCTGTTAGTCAAGACACTAACACCACATCCTTGGGGACAGCTAACATAGTACACCTACAAGGGGGTGCAGTTTGTGGGAGTGCATTCATAACTCACATGAAATGTTGACATTACCACAGCTGTATGCTGAATGATGTGTCATGCTTTCATATACCTAATGATGTCATGCTTTCATATACCTAATGATGTCATTCTTTCATACACAACTGTACATTATGCTTGCACATGCACAATTTTACACACACACACACACATGCACACATGCACACACACATATACACACTCACACACACACACAACACACACACGCACAACACACACGCACACACACACACGCACAACACACACACCACACCACACACACACGCACAACACACACACAACACACCCCCACCCACACACGCACACACACACGCACAACACACACACGCACCACAACACACCACAACACACACACCACCACACACATACCACTCCTGTTAGTTACACTGGCATCGGCTATTGTATGTGTAGACACTTCCATGAGTGTTTGGACCAGCACTGGTGTTGTAGATCTGAATGCAATAGCCATTGGGACAGTGGTAGGTCTTTAGTGCCGGTACACCTACTGGAGCCATCGCCCACAAAGAGGGCTGGGGAAGAGGGCATAATGAATTCATTCCACACATGGGTCACTTTGCTAGATGTAATCGACTCACTTAGTCACATGAGAGTCATGTGACCTTCACGTACCTGGAGGAGCACAGAATCCAAACTGGGCTCGCAGTTTACAATGGTGCCATCATGCAACGTGTCACACACACACATTAGACCGAGGCAGTGGAGTTGTAAGAGTCATCTTCCAGCTCATAGCCTGGCGGGCAGGGTTGTGTTGCTATGGAGATTGTATTGCTACCAGTGTGTTGAAGCTAAGATATTCACATGCAGAAGACTTGTGAGTGGGGTTTGGCACACATCAAGGCAATGTGTGTGCAAGGTAATGGGATGCCTTTTCTGTCACTTCATTTGTGGAGCAGTGTGTTTAAAGTGAGGGTGGAGTGGAAGGAGGAGGAATGGACTTACACTGAGCACATGGTCGTGTGGTCCAAACAGTGACAGAGAAACATTGATGCTCGAAACATTGTCCTCCATCGAAGGAAAAGCTATTTGCTATCAATGATGGCAGCTCTGACAGCAGAGTAGGGTTGAAGATTGGTCCACTCTGTTCAAAATGAATGTACAGTTAATTAATCTGTACAGTTAATTAATCTGTACAGTTAATTAATATGTGCATGAAACTTTGACACATTCGCTTGCACTTCATCATCAGTGTATGATGGTCACAACAAGGTGTGTAGCAGGGGGTGTTTAGGTTTGCCTTGTCTGTATATAGCTTCTTAAACTGCTAAAAATGTTGGTCATGTAGAGGCATTTATTCATTCATTCATTCATTCATTCACTCATTCATTCATCCATTCATTCATTTAGGGTTCGAGCAAGAGGCCGTATCAGAGTTGTTGTTAATTGTAGTGTACTACCTACCATCATGTGAGACTACCTACCATCATGTGAGACTACCTACCATCATGTGAGTGTACTACCTACCATCATGTGAGTGTACTACCTACCATCATGTGAGTGTACTACCTACCATCATGTGAGACTACCTACCATCATGTGAGACTACCTACCATCATGTGAGACTACCTACCATCATGTGCCCTTTGTGGATCTCACTACCATAGACCAACAGTACTCTCTCTTTTTTGCATGCACCATTGATTTGGCAGATGAAGACTGCAAGGTTTATCTTACAGTGGCCTAAAATAAATCTGCTCTTTACCTTCAACTCTTTCACGGGCAACAGAGCAATATTGCAGCGCAGGTGCTATACGAAAGCCACTCTGTTTATCTAAACCGTTGACACTTTGTAG
>JABACO010000301.1:0-44951 GCA_013339895.1 Ephydatia muelleri | reverse complement strand
ATGGTAATGGATGAAACCTTCCTACGCCTCTGATATAACCACTCCGTGTACATTATAGCAATATGCACGAAACAACAGGATTTAATGAAAGATGGAAAGAGAGATGGACCACACACAGTACTCGTCATGCAGATTAATCACGTCACGTTTGCATCGCCGCCATCAATCAATCCAATTTAACACAAGAATTACTTCATTTAGGGTTTCGAGTTATCCATAAAAGTATCATCAATGCACTGGAAATCAAAATCCAACCGTAAACATTGTCTCAACAACATCCGGAAATTTCTGAGTCCGGATTCTGACAAAATTATCAGTACGCCGAACACGACGAGTGTTTAGGTCCTAAACACTTTGTTTAGGTCCTAAACCATAGTTTAGGTCCTAAACTGTACGCCATGCCCATATATGGGTGCGTTCACACGGCAATACGACATATGTTTTATTGTCCGGTAACCCTAGCATTTATGTCCGCCCATCTCTCGTTTCCAGGCCTCAATGCATCAGCTGCATACGAAATAGATGTAGCCATGTGGTGCGCCGTGCGCGTCTGAATAACTTTCAACAGTCTCGATCTAACTCATTGGAGGTCGGCAATGACATGTTGATGAGTGTCCGATCGTTTTAATAGTACTCCATAGTCCGATTGAGCACATCGCATAAGCGCGAGTAGAGTACCGGTATTCTAAACACTTTAAAAGTGTGCGCTCACGTAGTTACTATGAGTATGGATGTGCGTGTCTACTGCGCAGAGGTGTGTGTGTGCGCGTGTGGTGTGCGTGTGTGTGTGTGTGCAATATTTGAAGACTCCATTTAAAGTGTGAGTTTTGTCTGGCATTTCCATTGGCATTATTGTGGGGGTCACATTGACCCCTGGTTATGTGCAGCTGGTAACTCTCCTGCTGGGCAGTGAGGGGTCTGGATAACTCCATCTGGAACCACTGGTTGTGCAAGGCTGCTGACTGGACTTAATTGCAGTGTGAGTGAGTCCCATTGACACCTCCATGGCTAGGACCATTGGCCCCTATTTTTATGGGGGTGGCTCAGCCTGCAGTAAGAGAGCTGACATTTCACAGTTATCAGACCCCTGGTAGCTACCATGCTGGCAGTGTGGGGGGTCTGATAACTCCATCTGTGGGCATGGTTCCATAGGCAGTGATGGGGGCATGTGCAGTTCCTTAGTTCATGGCTTAGAGAAAAAGTGAATGGATTGATAACACGGGAGGGGAGTGGGAGTGTATGTTGTGTAGAGGGGAGTGTATGTTGTGTAGAGGGGAGTGTATGTTGTGTAGAGGGGAGTGTATGTTGTGTAGAGGGAGTGTATGTTGTGTAGAGGGGAGTGTATGTTGTGTAGAGGGGAGTGTATGTGTAGAGGGGAGTGTGTTGTTGTAGAGGGGAGTGATGTTGTGTAGAGGGGAGTGTATGTTGTGTAGAGGGGAGTGTATGTTGTGTAGAGGGGGAGTGTATGCTGTGTAGAGGGGAGTGTGGTGTGCGTGTGTGTGTGTGCAATATTTGAAGACTCCATTTAAGTGTGAGTTTTGTCTGGCATTTCCTTGGCATTATTGTGGGGGTCACATTGACCCCTGGTTATGTGCACTGGTAACTCTCCTGCTGGCAGTGGCAAAATGGAGTCTTCAAATATTGCACACACACACGCACACGCACACCACACGCGCACACACACACACCTCTGCGCGTAGACACGCACATCCATAACTCATAGTAACTACGTGAGCGCACACTTTTAAAGTGTTTAGAATACCGGTACTCTACTCGCGCTTATGCGATGTGCTCAATCGGACTATGGAGTACTATTAAAACGATCGGACACTCACCAACATGTCACTGCCGACCTCCAATGAGTTAGATCGAGACTGTTGAAAAGTTATTCAGACGCGCACGGCGCACCACATGGCTACATCTATTTTCGTATGCAGCTGATGCATTGAGGCCTGGAAACGAGAGATGGGCGGACATAAATTGCTAGGGTTACCGGACAATAAAACATATGTCGTATTGCCGTGTGAACGCACCCATATAGGGGCATGGCGTACAGTTTAGGACCTAAACTATGGTTTAGGACCTAAACAAAGTGTTTAGGACCTAAACACTCGTCGTGTTCGGCGTACTGATAATTTTTGTCAGAATCCGGACTCAGAAATTTCCGGATGTTGTTGAGACAGTGTTCGTAGTCACTTACTTGCGCCATGCCTCTGCGCCTCAGATTCTGTACTACAATACACGCAGAAACAAAACTCAGATAAAAATGGCGACGCATATTCACTCACGTGACTGCGAGCCACGCCTGGTGGTCTTGTGGGACGGGCTAATAATGTGACGTGAGCAATTACAAAGACACGTAATCAGCCGCTGCATGAGTAAGGCCGCCTCAGCCTTTGTGGCTAGACATTGGGTGTATAATTAAACATGTATAATGCCGTAAATAGGCTTGTTTCAATACGTTTTGAACAAGCGTTATTACTGTTTGATAGGTGCTAAAGCATTCTCTTTCACCTAAATATATTGTAGTAGACAATATATCATATGCGCACTCCTTGTATTGCAATCCTATTTGAAATGCAGCCGGTTTATACAGCTCTATCGTACCTCAGTTTACATGCAAGTTGAGAGCGTACGAAGCGCAGACAAATTTCGGCAGTATGATATCCGATAGTCTCGTACCCAGACCCACCATGACGTAAGTGTTTATCGCTTACAGTATAAACTTGTAAGCGATAAACACTTACGTCATGCTGGGTCTGGGTACGAGACTAATACATCGAGGGGGCATCTTTGCGTAATTGTAATATTTTTATCATGGTATCAGAATATGTTCGTACTGTACCGCATGGCGTGGCATGTTTATTTTTTCGTTTTGGTTTCGCTTGCAGCAGTTGTGATCGACGCAACACTTTTGAGCCAGAGATGATCAATTAGTATGTATTGTCTCTGATTGAGCTATACATGTAAATGCATGTAGTTATGTAGTTAGTTAGTTAACCCCCCCCACTTTTCGTAATGGACCTGAAGCGAATTGCCCCCCCCCCCCCCCACTTCTCGTTTATCGGACCTGATCATGAAGTGGACTGCCCCCCCCCCCCCCCCCCCCCCCCCCCCCCCCCCCCCCCCTTTTCGTATCGGGCAACCCACCTCGGCCACCGCCCACTAGTTAGGTCCACATTTGTTTTCCGAACCCCCCCATTTCCTGACCTGGCTACGGGCCTGCTTGTTGGTCGTAGAGTGGTATGAGCTTGTTGGTCGTAGAGTGGTGTGTGTTCACTGGTCATAGAGTAGTGTGAGCTTTTTGGTCGTAGAGTGGTGTGAGTTCACTGGTCGTAGAGTGGGTGAGTTGTAGATTGGTGTGAGTTTGTTGGTCACAGAGTGGTGTGAGCTTACTGGTTATAGAGTGGTGTGAGTTCACTGGTTGTAGAGTGGTATGAGCTTGTTGGTCGTAGAATGGTGTGAGCACTGGACATGGAGTGATGTGAGCTCGCTGGTCGTAAAGTGGTGTGAGCTTGTTGGTCGTAGAGTGGTGTGAGTTCACTGGTTGTACAGTGGTGTGTAGCTTACTGTTTGTAGAGTGGTGTGACCTTGTGTCTCACAGCTACAAAATGTTCTGTTTTGTATTGCATGTACTTACAATAGGTACTGATTAGATTGTATTCAGTATTTTAGTTGTGGCAACGTGCTCTCTCGATGTGTGAAGAGTGGAGGATGGGGTGTCCATAACTGCTTGCACTTGGAAGACACTGGAGGTAGGTGTTCTGGTGAGCTGTACGACGTGGTAGAGGATCATGAGTGCGTATGTGCATGTGTCCTTACATGCACATGTTTGTTCAAGCAGTGTATTGATGTGCATGTACTGTGCGTCTACATGTACTTTGATGTCTGACCAGTGTGCACATATGAAGCTGTAAGTACACTGCATGCATGTATGTGTATACAAGCATTCACTGTGCACTGTTCTATGTGTGTACAGTTGTATGTGTGTGTGTATGTGTGTGTACAGGTATGCGTGTGTGTGTGTGTACAGGTTGCGCGCGTGTGTGTGTGTGTATGTGTATGTGTGTGTGTATATGTGTGTGTGTGTGTGTGTACATGTGTCGTGTGGTATAAAGGGATGCATGTGTATACAGTATGTGCAGTTGTGGTTATAGTCTTGTAAGCAGCACTGCTACTGTCAGTACTCACATTCGTGGTAGAGATTATCATGTGAGACCTCCACGTTTCGCGCATTATGTGCACATGCATGTGTCAAGTTGTGTCTGGGCAGTACTGTATGTACTGCCCATCCTCCAGGAAATGCATTTGCCGTACTGGGTTCCCCATCATCCCCACACCTCATCTCCACACCTCATCCCCACACCTCATCCCCACACCTCATTCCACACATCATCCCCACACCTCATCCCCACACCTCATCCCCACACCTCATCCCCACACCTCATCCCCACACATCATCCCCACACCTCATCCCCACACTTCTTTAACCTTTTCCCTTTTCTTTATACTTCTCCCTTGACCTTTTTCCTACTTCCTTGACCATTCTACTTCTCCCTGTCTTTTTTTTCTTCTTCCAGACACAACCACTCCAGTGATCAATGTGCAGGTCAGGCTGGTGGGAGGCTCCTCCCCTCTGGAGGGGAGGGTGGAGGTGTACTACAACAACACCTGGGGGACGGTGTGTGATGACTTCTGGACTGTAGAGGATGCCCAGGTGATATGCCGTCAGCTGGGCTTCTCTGGGACCTCAGTTGCCTTTTCCAATGCCTACTTTGGAGCTGGTAGCTCCAATCAGCCCATCTGGCTGGACAATGTCAACTGCCTAGGTACAGAGACCAACGTGGGACAGTGCCTGAGTGGAGGATGGGGTATCCACAACTGCTTGCACTTGGAAGACGCTGGAGTGAGGTGTTCTGGTGAGCTTTGTGACACGGTAGAGGATCATGTGTGAGTATATGTGCACAATATATGCTTGTGTGTGTGCATGTGTGGTCACCTGTGCATGTGATGACATGGTTGTGCTTTGTCCTCAGCAGGTCCCCAGGTCATTAGGCTAGCTGGTGGCCCCACCATCGCTGAAGGCAGTGTGGAGCTGTACTACAATGGCTCCATACGACCAGTATGGATGGACACTTGAGGAGGCTATATAGCATCATGTGGATGCTTTACACGGCCAATAAGTACCACCTGCGTTACGCAATCGTTATTTATCGCTTGCGTCACGGATGCGTTCGAAACGGCGTATCGCAGGCGATCGTTGTGAAGTTACGATACGGAGGCTATGATCTTACCGAATACGGTAGCGTGTAAAAATTTTGCGTAACGCAAACGTCATGCACGCGCGGCTCCGTGACGCTGGCGATTTAGCAAAAAAGGTGTTACGTGTGCTTTACGCAAGCGTATCGGACTGTAAGCCTGCAACCGCAGCTGCACGTGAGAAAGATGGCTGCTAAATGTCACTGTGATGTTTGTCTGAAAGAGTTTGACAGATATGAAAGGCATGTTCCCACAAAGACAAGGTTCGTCTGATGGAAATTGTGCCTCAACTGAGAATTTGGAAGCTGAGCTTGAATCTGGAAATGTTGATACGGGTGGATCCACTACGGTAACCAAGAGTCATAGTCCTTCAGCAATTGCTAGCGACGAATTATCACTAGCTATAGAGGACATGGACATTGGCCATCGCGCGACGAAGCGGAAAAGGATTCAGACTCTCGTTCTGATTCAGGTGGGAATAATTCGATGTGATTGTGTAATATTTACTATGAATTTGTGTGCACTGTATAGATATAGATAATATTCTAAGCCTCACAAATAGCAGTGCCAATAGAAAGGGCCAGTACCATCCATTTTTATCTATGATGTCTGCAATGACATACATAATAATCAACAGTCCTTGTTCAATGGTAAGGCATTCTTGATGATTTGTTGAAGGAGTGTAATCTTTCACTTCTCTACACAGGGTCTATCCAATCTGACATTTGTGTCCCATACTCTGAGATGCATGTGTCATGCACTTCCAAGTGTTTCCACTATGGTCTCATATAAGCTACCTGGATATCATGCCCAGAGAAGGCACACAAGGTATATTGACAAAAGCTTAAACTTAACCTACTCACTAACAGTTCTACAGCCCATCTGATGTACCCTTCTACGTGCCTTGTCAATGGTACGTAATGGAGATGTGATTGTGTGCGTTTTCATTTTATAATTTTGTCACGCAAAATAGGTTCTCAAAATGGTGTATTATGATGGGTTTGAACCTCAGAACATTGAATTGCGTGTCACCGATTTGCAAGGGCTACCTACAGCGTGATGTGGTGAAAAAAAACCCCCATAAATTCACCTGATACTGCACCTTCCTGACAGCATGTTGACGTTTGGGCCTGCATCTTCATTCAACACAGAAAGGTAAGTTCCACTATGTGCACAAAGATATTGTATGGAACATATTGTGTTTCAGGTGTCAATTCTGTAATACGGTCACGCAATGTGTATAGCAACACTGCTTTTGCTGTACAAGGAAGTACATGTATTAGATTTACCTTTTCCAGCAGTTGCTACAATACATCTGAAGGTCTGATATTCCTTGAGACTGGTAAAGCTTAATTTTTTACTTGCAGATGTGGTGAGGACCTTGTCAGCCTTTACCATACCTACGAAGAAGTGTTTTTAGATGGTGAAGTCGAAGAATGTGGGAGTGGTGGAATTCATAAACATGGAACACTACGAAAGGTAAAAATATGAGTATGAATATGATGTACACAAATAAATGCATTATGTTCTTTGTGTGTTTTTGTTTGTGATGAAGCTATTTTTTTGTCTCTGTTATTCCGTTGTTGTTTACTCAATGTGTGTATATATATGTACATGTTTGTATATGTTCCATATATGTGAGTAAATTTTATAATGTGTGTAGGTGTGTGTTCATGTGAGCATTTATTTATACATGTATATGTTTGATTGTGAACTTTCATATTTTTTATTGTTCACTAGAACAAAAGCTCCATTGGCTTCAGTACCGATTACATTGGAAGGGAAAACGATGTCATAAGAAGAAATAGATGCAAAGTTCACTGTTCTGTTGCCACATGGAATTTCAAAATTGTGACTGTACGAAAAAATGGACAACTCATTAATGTACAGGACTACATAGAATACAATTCAAAATGAGATACTTGTATACAGGCGTGTATAACAACCCTTATTTACATTGTGGTTTTTTGATTAGCACACACTACCGTTATACACATTTATACACAATTAACGCAATGTGTATAACAAATACTGTATAACTACTTGTATAACAATGTTATACAGGCGAGTATAACAACCCTTTTTACACAGTGGTTGTGTCTGGGCAGTACTGTATGCACTGTATACAGTGTGCATGTGCATGTTAGTGTACACAAGCATTCACTGTATACATGTGCTATTTCTCTCTGTTGTAGCTGTACTCGTACACCTGTGCATGTGATCATGTGGTGCCTCATCTTTGTCCTCACCAGGTCCCCAGCTCGTTAGGCTAGCTGGTGGCCCCACCCCCGCTGAAGGCAGGGTGGAGCTGTACTACAATGGCTCCTATGGCTCCATATGCCAGGTAGGATGGGACCTGGTGGATGCCACTGTTGTGTGCAAGAGCCTTGGATATGCAGCAGCATTGGTTGCTATGGGCGGAGCTGCCTACGGTCCTGGAACAGGGCAGGTGTGTGTACATATATGGCATACCTGCACTTGCATGGAGTGTGCAGTGTCAGGTCTTGGAGAGTGTATAGTGTTGGATGCATACTCACAGTAGCATGGATGGTGGGGTTATATGATGTCCTCCAGTAAATGCATTTGCCGTACTGGGTTCCCCTTCTTCCCCACACCTCATTCCACCTCATCCCCACACCTCATCCCCACACCTCATCTCCACACCTCAGCCCCACACCTCAGCCCCACACCTCATCCCCACACCTCATCCCCACACCTCATCCCCAAACCTCATCCCCACACCTCATCCCACACCTCATCCCCACCCTCATCCCCACACCTCATCCCCACATCTCATCCCCACACCTCATCCTCACACCTCATCCTCACATCTCATCCTAACACCTCATCCTCACACCTCCTCATCTTCTTCTTTGACCTTTTCCCTTTCCTTTATACTTCTCCCTTGACCTTTTCCTTCTTCCTTGACCATTCTACTTCTCCCTGTGCTTGTTTTCTTCTTCCAGACACAGCCACTCCAGTGATCAATGTGCAGGTCAGGCTGGTGGGAGGCTCCACGCCTCTGGAGGGGAGGATGGAGGTGTACTACAACAACACCTGGGGGATTGTATGCGATGACTTCTGGACTGTAGATGATGCCCAGGTGGTATGCCGTCAGCTGGGCTTCTATGGGACCTCAGTTGCCTTTTCCAACTGGAGCTGGTAGCTCCAATCAGCCCATCCGGCTGTATGATATCAACTGCCTTGGTACAGAGACCAACGTGGGACAGTGCCCGAGTGGAGGATGGGGTATCCACAACTGCGTGCATAGGAAGATGCGGGTGTGAGGTGTTCTGGTGAATTGTGTGACACGGTTAGAGGATCATGTGTGTGTATGTGTGTGCACAATATATGCTTGTGTGTGCATGTGTGCTCACATGTGTCTGTATACAGCACACTGCATGGTGAGATGATCAGTGTGTAAATACAGTGTACATGTACACTGTACAATGACATTTATGTGTTCATGTTGCAGCAGCACTCGTACTCCTGTGCATGTGATGACATGGTGGTGCTTTGTCCACACCAGGTCCCCAGCTCGTTAGTCTAGCCGGTGGCCCCACCCCTGCTGAAGGCAGGGTGGAGCTGTACTACAATGGCTCCATATGACCAGAAAGGATGGTCACTTGAGGAGGCTATATACCATTATGTGGATGCTTTAGTGCTTATAGGTTCATGGGTTTGTATTAATGTGTGTTGGACATGACACTTCTTTTTCACTTAAAAATTCCGAGTGTACATTGTACACGTGTTCACGTATACATTACCCTCCAATACATAGATATGGATTTTGTCCATTTCTACTACAATATTGTTATCTCCTTACCTCATTCCTACACTTCTTCACTCACTGCAATTTAACAGACTTAATTATCATTGCACATTAAAATTACATGTATCCACACTGTTATGTATTTAGTGGATCGTTATTCATGACCCTGCTGATGTCAGTGGAATAAAATTTTGTGGATTCATGGTCTCGAATGCTTTGCCTCCATCGTACATTGCACTAACTTTACTATTGCATGTAACGGTTCAAACGTTGCATCAAAATGATGCTTCACGTGAATACAAAGCGTCAAGACATCCAACCACAATAAACTAAAAATACATATCCAAGAACACAGTTTCTATGAATTTTAGGTCTTATAATTTACTGAAGTTTCAATATTTCCTTAGGACTAATAAATCAGTTTTACACATTATTAAATCTATTCTTATTTAAGGAGTAGCTTCAAATTACTTATCTAAATCAGTTAAATCTGGTAGCAGATCCTTCATAGTTGGACGGCTGGCTGGATCGTCACAGATGCACCTCCGTATCATCTTTGCCATTTCTTGCCAGGGTAGCGTGTCAAGCTGCATGGCTTGTAGCTTGTGGTCTGGGAACTGACCAGTGGCCATTTCAAGCAGGAGTATGCCATAACTGTACACATCCATCTTTGGAGACTGCAGCTTGGGATTGAAGGATTCTGGAGCTGCATAGGATGCATTCCCAGAGCCCATGGTTATCACTTTAGACAGGAAGTTAGCAGAGCCATAGTCAGACACCTTGGCTTTCCAGTTACCTGGTCCGATAGGCTCAAGAAGCACATTTGCACTGCTAACATCTCGATGGATGATAGGGTCAGGCCACATTAGGTGGAGGTAGTTGAGACCACGGGCCACATCCATGCCAATAGTGATCACATGATCTTGACGAAGTGCCACAATGATGCTTCGCAGGTTTGTTGGCATCAGCTCTGTTAGGATGACAGGCTTATTGTCATCCAGTGAGGCTCCGATGAACAGCAGGAGGTTTGGATGTCGTACACTAGCTGCCATGTGCATCTCTCTGAGAAACAGGTTAATATTGTGTGGAGATATAATTGCATTATGGATGAACTTAGCAGCAACCCTGGCACCACGGAACATAGCCACTCTCACCTCACCCCACCCTCCCACACCAAGAGGTTCTTCACCTGTCTCTTCTATTTCATCTCGTTCCACCCTCCAGGAAGACTTCATATAATCAGGAATTTGCTGATCAGCCCTCGCAGCTCTCTCATCAGTCTGTTGAACTTGTAGTCTTATTTGCTGTTGCATAGCGTCTCTCTGTTGTTTAGTTTCCAGGTGTTCCTTCTCTACCGTACTTGCTCTTTCTTCTGCTCTTCTAGCTCTCTCATCTGCATGTTGAACTTGCAGTCGTGTTTGCTGTTGCATAGCATCTCTCTGCCGTTTTATTTCCAAGAGTTCTTGCTCAGCCCTTATCACTCTTTCTTCCGACAGTTGAACTTGCAGTCTGATTTGCTGTTGTAGAGCATCGTAATGTTGCTTAGATTCCAAGAGTTCTTGATTTGCTCTCTTGTCTGCTCTTTTAGCTTTCTCATCTGCCTGTTGAAGCAAAGCTTCATAGTGTAGCTTTGTTTCCGAGAGCTCTTGCTCAACCCTTGTTGCTCTCTCTTCTGCTATTCTAGCTCGCTCATTTGCAAGTTGAGCTTGATGTGTAAGAAGCAACTGCAAAAAATAACAATTGTACAACGCATGTACATGTAGAGTGCATGACAGCCAAAGCAGCAATAAGATTTTAAATGCTTCTATCATGTTATGCCTTAAATGTACGAGTCTAGGGATATGATATGCCCAACCATATACATGTACATGTAACTGGTGCAATATGGCCTCAGTGATTGTAAGCAAACAAGCCAGAGTGTTGTACGAATGTGGCAGGTTTATTGACAGTCCAGAGCAAATGTAAGGTTTTATCTGCCTGTATCACTGTTCATCAGATGTGCACCTCACCTTGTTTGGGTAAGTCTTCAACAACTGAACTGTTTCATTGTGACCTCGCTCCACAGCCAAGTCCAGTGATGTTTTCCCATCCTGAGAACAAAGCATTACATACTTTTTTGATACATGTACATGTATGAAAGTGGAGTAGGAGGACATGTATAACAAGGAGCCACATGTAACCAGTGTAAGGGAGATACAATGTATGGACATGTGTGACATCCTGTAAGCACTGAATACATGTCTATCTACTGTACCTTATCAGCCTGATTGATATTAGCTCCAGCCTCCAATAGTGTCTCCACTACATCAAGATGTCCGTTCCTACTTGCTGCATTCAATGGACTCCTACCATTCTGCAATACAAATGGCATCGTAACCAGAGGCTAGACTGCCACGTGAAAAGTGATTCATATACAGTTGTATACAGTTTAAGTGTATACTATAGATCACATCCACAACACACCTGCACATCATGTACAAACACACACCATAGATAATAGAATAAATAGATTGGAAACGGTACGCAAATAAGTGTTGAGCTTTTCTTTAACAGCTAGACATGTCTATGTCAATCAGAGCTGCTGGGTAGTGGTATTTTCCTGGAACCAGGTAATGTTGTAAATCCCTTTCGCGAGTTTTCATACATAGTATGTAGCAGTTAGTGTGGCGTAGACATGTTCAAATATACACTGTAGTCAATCAAATGCACACCATTGCAGCTGGACATACAACACACCAATGACCAGCACTGCACAGTTGTCATGCAATTACAATACACAAGCATGGATACAACATGACACACCAAACAGCCCCAACACTACACATGTACACTAAATGCATGTGAAAGATAAGACATACATATGCTGTCACACTACACACAGTGTATACAAAGCTTTTCTCAAGGTTAGCTGCTCAGCATGTTCAATACATGCACAGTACTATGGCTTCATTATATGTACAAGCCGCTATGTTGTACAGGTACCATTGCTGTTGAATGAACATCATGAATGATGAACCATACTACAGAAGAGGATAGATTTGTTATAACTAGCAAACTTATCCTTACAAGGTACAAGGTATTTGTGGATAACCCTGTACATACACATGTATATGTTTGCCCCGCCTTCCCTGTAATTCAATGTATGAATATGACATTTCTGTATAGTACTAGCAAGGATTAGAATAATTTCATGCTATGTAACTGTACAAGGCAAGCTTACATTTCTTAAAGAGCAGGGGTTACATGTACCGTAGGATATCCCCCCCTCCACCCCCACCGAAATAAAATGGCCCGTCGTTAAACGAGTGTATCATTGTACTCGTTAACGCTTCCGCGTACCTGTTTCAACATTTCAGTAAAGAACTGGTACTCCAACAGGATTTAAAAGATAGCACGCAGCTGCGTTCATTATTACGTCGATATGCTCGTTTAAACACGGGCCATTTTTTATTGGTGGGTGCGTAGGGAGGAGTATATATCGCGGGTACTCTACGGTACATGTAGATATGTACTACAGGGTCATTCCAAGTCAAATCATCACGCTTTATGCCACCATGTCCTCTGATTTGGCAAAATTCTGTTATGAGTTTATACAACAATAATAATAATTGAGACAAATTATTAGATTTACCAGTTATGCTGTTACCAAATACAAGTTTTCTCATCCAGTTTGTATCTTAAGCCTTAATATATCTGGCACTGATTTGTTTTGGGTATAAACTAACTACATGGTACTCTCACACTAGCAAAATTGGGAATTAACTATATTCGAGTAACACATTTTTTCGCATTATTTCAAGCTTAATAACAGATATTTCATCAATAAGCATCGAAAGTCCATTATTAATTGTATGTTCATGCTTAAGTTTGTCATCCAAAGACTAACAGGACCATTGCATGTGGCCGAAAAATTTGCCTTTATTTATTTATTTATTTTGCTTACAATTTATTTTTTATCATAATACATATTCAAAACACAAATGCTCCAGCAGGCAAAGCATGAGCCAGCAATGGCTGAGCATTTGATACTATTAAATTGCCTAAATTATTATTATTGTTGAACAAACTCATAACAAAATTGTGCCAAATTGAACGACATGGTGACATAAAGCATGATGATTTGACTTGGAATGACATCATGTACAAACACTCAAACAATCAGAGAAACACCCACATCTGAGTCTTTCAATTGGTACACTCTATTACAGTCCAGTGGTTCTTCTCTCCATACATCTGTCAGGCAAGTGCCTTAGGGATATTTGCAGCTACCCATATTTAAAACAAAGGTGAGAAATGGATGTTGATTTATTTCGCAACCTTTTACAGGCTCCTATTCTATGTGTGTAAATACTCTGCTATTCTGTGTTGGTATGTGATTGTGGGAAGCTGCAAGTCATTGAAATAGATCAAAAGTAGTGGGAAAAATGGCCAAAGGGTGGATAAATAATAATATTGTACGTAGGTCATGTTGTGTGCATCATGTGTCAACTGGTGTGGAACACAACTCTTGTGAAGACCAGAAGAGGAAGAGTGATGAAAGGACAGCTGTTACAACACATGGACACCACACAGAACACATGGACACCACACATGTACATATAAACACACTCACACCATAGATAATAGAATATGCTAGTACTTTGAAAACTAATACCTGCAAATGTCTGTGTTTTCAAGTGCTTTTTTTTTATCAGCAGTTTCATGACTCTAAAATTGGTTTGTGTGTAGATATTTTTCTCCAATGAGGTTTTATCATCAGAAGGGCATTCCTCACTGCTGGTTTATCGCATAGTGTGGGCGGAGGGTTTGTGGGCCCATCCGTAAGTCTATGTCAGTTTACAGGCTCCCATTCTATGTGTATAAATACTGTGCTATTCTGTGTTGGTATGTGATTGTGGAGGTGGGTGCAGCACACAATGAACTGGGAAATATAGATACAGTACAATATTTATGTTACACACAATACATGTACATGTAGTTACATCATGATAAATTACCAGGCTTATGGTATGTGTAAAATGGACTGCAACCATCCTGCAATACAAATGTCATCATAACCAGAGGCTAGACTGTCACATGAAAAGTAGGTTTGGTTTGAACAATTTCACTGCCACAAATGTGTCCCTCCTCCCCACCCCACCCCAAGACCACTTATATATGTTGAAAGGCCTAAATAGTGATTAATTCTACAGCACCTAAACAATCATTCAAGATTGTGGTAGGTTAGGGACCTGGTTAGTTTACACACACATAATAAAGAAGTTAGAAACATTATTCATTATCTACATGTAGCTCCATAGCCAACAATTAAAATCTTTACCAATGCAACCCTACCCTGGTAGGAAGGTCAATCAATGCATGGAGCACTTGTGCAGAGTGCTAGACGAGTGTACTAAGGGAAGCGTATTACAGCAAAGTAATTAGGTTGACAGTACAGTAACACTACATCTACATCTAGTTGTTAGAAACAAGAGAAGGAATTCACTGCAAGTGTCCAGAACAAAAGAGGCAAAAACAGCGACGAGAATGAATGAAAAGCACTGTTGCATTCCTTCTCAGTGAAAGTTGTTGTGAGTCTCATGTTGCATGGTATGTACAGAGCACCAGTCATAAGGGAGCTCCACATGCATGAGAGAAGTTGCAACATCATGAATGCATAGAGAGGGCACTACAATTATAAGTACAAAAGCCCAGTCACAGTACAGAAATTGAGAATAGAATGAGTGGCCTCTCCTACATGCATATGACCAGTTCAATGGAACAGAATGCAAGTGCATGTGCAATGGACAGGTTCAGCAGAACAGAACTTGCATGCAAGGTACATGTGTGTGTACCATCATTAGACAGGTTTAATGTTTGCCATGGGGTATGTGTGTATGTGTGCAAGTGTATTGTACATGAGTATCTGCCCACAAGATTCCATTTATGTAACAATGTAAGTGTACTGTACGTATGCATTTGTGTATGTGCACAATGTTTTGAAAAAGAATACAGTGAATAGGTCCATTGACATAGAAATACATTGTGTGCACAAGCGTGTACATTCATGTACATGTACGCTTTGTGAAAACAGCGTGAGAAATAAGAAACCAAAGTCACTGCAAGAGGTACGAAGGCCATGCAATAAGTGGATCGGAATGAAGATGAGAAGATTAGCAAGGGCTATGGCAAAAGGTAAAGCTTCCTGTAGAGAAAGGTGCATGATGTGAGTGCACAGGAAAGGCTAATGCATGTCGTATTGCATACTATTCTTTAGCTCACATTACAGTGCGTGTGTGTGTGTGTGTGTGTGTGTGTGGGAGTGTGCTAGTGTACAATGCATGTACAGAGTACACAATGGCCTCCCATTACATAAAAAGTCCTATGGGACACAATGCACATGTACATGTATGTATAGAAGACCATTCCTATACATCCCTTGGACACTACATGCGGTTATATGCACATGTACCGACCAATGCGCAGTTAAAGGAGGATCTATAGAGAACCACTCATATGAAAACTCCACATGCACGGAGAGTTGCCAAAGGAATACAGTTTCATTTACACAATGTGTGTACATGCATAAGAGTGTGGGAGTCTGATTTGAATGCAGCTCAGATTTCAAGCTACAAGGGATCACTTATGAAGTCACTGCCACTATTGAGGGACAGGATGCGAGGTTACATGCACTGGATGGCATACTGCTGACATGATTTAACTTTAGTGAATGGCTACATGACTCATGAATGTTACACGTCCCACCACTTACAACAGATCTTGCTATGTTCACGTCAGCACCTGCTCCCAACAACGGTTGTACTACATCATGGTGACCATTCTGACTAGCCACATACAATGGAGTTGTGTTGTCCTGGTAGGGAGAGAAGGATCGAAACAAATGAAACATACACTTGTCACACAACCACTTCTGGACATGTACATGTATAGCATTATGCAGGCCTGTGAGAGAGATGGGAGCGCACTCACGGACACAGATTATACCAGTATGGATAACTCCTAAGTAATTTTGTGTTGTGATCTAATTGATGGTAATGATGTAATGAAGTCTCCTCATCGTCTCCATCAAACATTAGTTTTGCAGACATTTTTCTGCGATGAGATTTAATAGCCAGAAGGGCTTTCCTCATTGTAGGAGTATCCCTGAGGGTGTGTGGACCCACCCATCTATGTAGGTGTGTGATTGTTTGACGTTTGTGTGTACATGTATGTGTGTGTGTGTGTGTGTGTGCATGTGTGTGTGTGTATGTATGTGTGTCTATGTGTGTGTCTGTGTACAATGTACGAGGGTAACAAATTTAGAGTTGTGTGTGACAGGGCAACACACAATGGACTGGAGAATATAGCTACAGTACAATAGTCATCAAGTACATGGAAATGCCAGGGGAATCCCTTATGCAAAAATGGCCTAACCATTTGAATATTTTTTAGCTCCACTACAAGTATACATGTACATATGATCAGGGTTAAACCCATGCTGGTGGGGTACTGTAAACTCGCTGACCCTTAGCAGACCAAAGTAGCCCAGCATGATGGCTGCCAAGCGATCGTGAGATGGTTTGTGATCCCTGTCAAGTTGTGAAAGCATCTGCCCTAGCATCTCGTTTGTAATCGGTTGATATTTTGGCTTGAGGTGGGCTGCTGTCATGGAACGTTCGACACCTTGGTTGGTGCTCGCTGGACTCCTGTGACCGTTCATATGGTGTAGGTAAGACACTGAGCAAAAGAATCATTCTCCAAAAGGTCTGCAATCGCAGGGTATTCACCTTCCTTGAGGTTTTCCTTAGTCTCTTGAACAAATCTGGGCTGCATTTTGCTGTCAAGTCATGTATTGTCAACTTTTTCAGCATGGCAGAGAATGCATCGATGAAATCATCAATTGGCATCACCTTTGTTTCTATAATGGCACGATCAGTTTGTCTCCATTGCCTTGCCTCTACTGTATCAATTGAATTTTCACATGCCACTGATTGCAGAGAGGCTCAGTACCAGGGCATTTTTTGCAACTTCCAAATATGCATGTCAAGCTTGGAGGATTGCAGTGCAATTGTGTTATTCCAACCTCAGCAATTAAAACTATAATGTAACAGGAGATGTAACATTATAGTTTTGATTGCTGAGGTTGGAATGTTATGTAACCCACTTAGCCACACTTATTGTTAAATCCACTCAAAATGGCAGTTGCACATAAAACCATTTGAGGTTCTCAGGGGTTATATTCATAATCAAATTTTTTATTTTTTCCAAAAACACTACATTCAATGTTGTATCCACACTGGTAAAAAAAGGTGGTGACTATCAACCTTCTTCATACAGTATTTGTGAAATCTCTGTTATAAACTGATTTAATGTTTAACCCTTTGACTTCCCTCCAAAATGAATATATCATATATTGATTGTAAATCCTCAGATCTTGGATTTGATGTCAAACATGCAACTATGTTCAAAGTGGGGACAAAGATAAGGCATTTCAAAGTTGAGCTTATCAGTAACGTGGTTAATTGTTCAGCAATGCGTATCTCCTAAATCATTAAGGTTATTAAAGTAATAAATAGTCAAATGTCTTCTTATATGAAGACAACTATATATGGGAAGTTGCATCAAAATCTGAGAGGTGCTGTCCATCTGCTTTGTCAAATGAGGTGGATTGACCCAGTGAATGACATCAAAGATATGCATTTCTGTTTTGTGGCATTAGAGGAACACGAACTAGAAGCTAAACTATTGGATAGACGTTTGGCCAGAGGCAGAACTGTTCCCGCTAACTTTTCTAATTCCTTACGGTTCATGACTACGAACTGCAGTGGCTGATGACTGAGTGAGTCACCCTTCCCAGACCTCTCTTATATACCATGCCTTGAACCAGACCCCTATACCTGTTTGGTGGTTATGGTCTGTGGCTAGGCCTTTATTGTTTATCTAAACTTGAGGCTTAGCTGACAATGTTTACTTAGACCTACAACACCTAATTTAACAAAAGCAGTATTATTGTTAAACAAGCTCATAACAAAAGTATTCCACATGAGAGGACATGGTGGCATAAAGCATGATGATTTGACTTGGAATGACCCTGTACTACATATCTACATGTAGCCCTGGTTCTTCAATAATCAAAGCACCTGCTACATGCACTGGATTGGCACACTGCTGACAGATTTACACCCAATCACCACACGGTAACAGTTACATACAGTGTAAGCGTATACACCAGATCACACCTACACAACGTGAAAAATCACTCACACACACAGACACACCCCCACCTGAAGCTAACAGGGTCATACTACAAGAAATTGTACCACCCTGAATACCTCACCCTCTCATATTGACATTCCACTCTCATATATTATATGCATTACTATTGTGCATACCTATAGATTAACACCGCGTGCCCAAATGTACTGAAAGGGTAGAAACTCCTTTCTGACCTTTCAGTGCATATGGCCATGCGCAGTGGTATAAGCTATAGGCATGTATTGAACAAAAGTGATACATTGATAAAGTATGCAGCTTGGAAATGAGCCCCTTTGCTCTTACACGCATACACAAAATGTTAGTTAGTTTATAGCTCTTGTGTCTCTCTGTTATGACATCATTAACTCTTGGTGGTTACTGTGTAACCAAACTAAGTACAACAAGGTAAATGAGTCTTTCAACTGGTACACTGTATTACAGTCCAGTGGTTCGTCTCTCCATACATCTGGTCAGGCAAGTGCTTTAGGGATATTAGCAGCTACCCATATTTAAAAGGAGGTTGCAAAATTTCGCTACCTTCAAATCTGATTAAAAATTCATTATCCATTAACATATGCAGTTATTAAACTATTTTTACTTCTTATTGATACAACTCCATAATATCCTTTGTTACATATACACTAACTGATACATGTCGAGGCTTCTTTTGAAAATGAAACAGGTCACAGAAAAATTAATTATTCAGCAAGTATTATTACTTAAACGAGACATCACACAAGTGTATGGCTAATATCAAAAGTATTATATGAGAGTGGGGTGTCAATATGAAAGGGTGAGGTATTCAGGGTGGTACAATTTCATGTGGAATGACCAGACATCATTCACTTGATACATGAATCTACACTTCAAGCTGCAATTACTCACACAAGTGAGAATAACATGACCAGCAACCTTTCTGATTAGCTTGGACATAGAGGAGGGCAGGGATAAGACAAAATGAATCTGCACTTTGGGAATTAGTACAGGTGTGTGGACGTAGTACCTCAACATTGAGCATGTACATGTAAATGTGGTCACATAAAAGTCGACGTTTGTGTTTTTTATCAGCAGTTCCATGACAATGGAAATTGGTTTTTGTAGATATTCTAATGCGATGAGATTTTATCACCAGAAGGGCTTTCATCACTGTAGGTGTATCACATGGTGTGGGTGGAGGCCCATCTATAGGTCTTTGTTTGTGTACAGTCTCCCATTCTATGTGTGTAAATATTGTGCTATTCTGTGTTGGTATGTGATTGTGGGAAGCTGCAAGTCATTGAAATAGATCAAAAGTAGTGGGAAAAATGGCCAAAGGGTGGATAAATAATAATACTGTGCGTAGGTCATGTTGTGTGCATCATGTGTCAACTGGTGTGGAACACAACTCTTGTGAAGTAAGACCAGAAGAGGAAGAGTGATGAAAAGACAGCTGTTACAACACATGGACACCACACACAGCACCTGGACACCATACATGTACTTACAAACACGCTCACACCATAGAAAATAGAATACGTTACAACTTTGAAAACTAATACCTGCAAATGTATGTACGAATACATAACAACTGATACATACACATACACTGTACGATGCTGAAAGCAGAGAGATACATGGAAGGGGAGGGGGGTGGGGGGAGGGAGGAGAGAAGAGGACAGAAATGGAAATGGATGTGACCCCCCAGCAAGATACATGTATATGTGAATGTACAGTGTACATGTACTGTCTAGAATAACAGACACAGTGTAAGCCAAAACGTTCCAATAATGTGGACTATGAAGTCTTCTCACATGCATATCTACATGTACAGTGTACATGCACACGTGCACTATTGCACACCACACGTGTACTCGTAGTCACAACACATATGCACACACGCATCTGGATGAATGGATGCTACAGTGTTTCAATACGGAATACCCATAAAATACATAGTTCATTGATTATACCACTGGTGTCTACAAAAGAATGCAACAAATAAAAAGCGTTTAACTTTCGGCAGGATTGAGAGAAATATTTTCTCTCAATCCTGATCGTTGAAAGTTCAAGACTTTATTTTCTTGCGTTCTTTCGTAGACACTCTATACACAGTAAGTTTAATCAAATGCACACCATTGCAGCTGGACATGCAACACACCAATGACCAGCACGGCACAGTTGTCATGCAATTACAATACACAAGCATGGATACAACATGACACACCAAACAGCTCCAACACAGTACACATGTACACTAAATGCATGGGAAAGATAAGACATACATATGTTCAAAGCTTTTCTCAAGGTTCATACTGTAGCTCTGCATGTTCAATATATGTACAGTACAGTAGCTTTATTTTATATACACTGTACAATCGGCTGTGTTGTATATGTACAATTGCAGTTCAATGAACATCATGTATGTACCTACCTTATCAGCTTGATTGATATTTGCTCCAGCCTCCAATAGTGTCCTCACTACATCAAGATGTCCCTTTTCACTTGCTCCATTCAATGGACTCCAACCATTCTGCAATACAAATGTCATCATAACTAGAGGCTGGACAAGTGGAGGTGGGTGTTGACACATAATACATGACAGATGCAACATTTCTGTACAAAGGGAGGTCAAAGGTGGAGGGTAAGATGACAGGTGGGTGAGAGGGAAGGGACAGAGCCAGGGGAAGGAAAATAGGTTTACACTAAACATTGCAGAAGGTGGGTATAGAAGAGTATAGATTTGTTGCCAACAACAGATAGGGCATCCAGAGTCTTTTGGAGTATGAGGTATTGTACCAGCAACTTGCAACTCTCTCTCTCCTTCTCTTGGTACTGATTTTTTGAGTATGAACTGAATACATGTTACTCTCATGACTGGCAAAAAGGGGGAATTTTTACAAATCAACTTTTCGAGTAACACATTTTGTTGCATAATTTCAAACTTAATGGCCTCTTCATTTTCAACCTAATAGATATTTCATTATCAGTATGAAAAGCCCACTATTGGTAGTATGTTCGTGCTTAAGGTTGTCAACCAAGGACTAACAGGTCAAGATAACGAAAGTTGGTAACAACACAATATCTAATTAATGCTTTCCCTGGGATGCTCCCCTTTCACTAAGTGTGCCTGATATCTGGTAGCTGTCAGGGTAATGCACAGAGATTACTGCCCATGTTCACTGTCACTGTTTTGCCCACTGAGGGGGCAGGCAACAGCCACAGCTGGACGATTGCTGGACGATTGCTACCTAGCCAACAGGGACCAATGACAAGTGCTGGCAATCATTGGGTCGGCCTGTGTTCCAAACCATTACGCTGGCAATGGTTAGGTGGCTATTGTGGTAGAAGCCCTGAGGGTGCCGCCACGTGTAACTACATACCCCCAATAGGGTTTAAGGTGGGTTTATGGTTCCAGGCATGGGAGTACAAATACAACATGTGTGCATGTGCCAAGATGAGTGTGTAGATGTTACTGAGCTGAGGCTATGACTGCACTGTCTTAGGGCTGTGTCAGAGGGTGACACGTGTACACCTTGTAGGCTTCACTCTGCCATCTGCCTAGGTTCTTGATCGTTGCTGGGGGTAGACCACTCCTAGACACTGCTGTCGCTGCTCCAATTCTTAGGCTGTGGGTGTGGTACAACTTTGTGCTATAACCACACCTCCGGATCAGATGATGCAGGATCAATCTCAGTGTCCTGGAGGTGAGTGCTGTCCCTTATTCAAACAGAAAAAGGCGTTTCTTTGCAGATCGTGTCACCTGACCTAGGTATCTCTGCAAATGTTGCGAGGTGTGGGCAGCATTTGGTGTGTGTCTGACCGATGTTCATCTGGCAACTTTCCCCCTCTGGTCTGTCTTCGATTTCTTAATCACAACTACCATGCTGTCCTTACGCATGGTGATATCCTTTGCGTTAAGGTGCTGGTCAGGGTTAAACCCATGCTGGTTGGGTACTGTAAACTCGCTGAACCTTAGCAGACCGACGAAGCCCAGCGTGATGGTTGCTTTGAGCACCAAGCGATCGTGAGATGGTTTGTGATCCCTGTCAAGTTGTGAAAGCATCTGCCCTAGCATCTCGTTTGTAATCGGTTGACGTTTTGGCTTGAGGTGGGCTGCTGGCATGGAACATTCGATGCCTTGGTTGGTGCTCGCTGGACTCCTGTGACCGTTCATATGGTGTAGGTAAGATGGGCATAAGAACTATAGGAGGACCACCTGGATGTAGACCTCTCTGATGTTCTGACCTCTGTCAATGCTACCACTGCAACTGGTAGAACATATTCACTAAGAAGAAAAGAGATGCAGGAAGCCAGTGCTGCTCTAAGAGCAAGATTTATGTCAACTGTACACAGAGTGATGTGAAATGGTTTGGAGATGATATTCATTAAAAAACACTGTGGCTGGGTGTTATGATAAGACAAGTTCTTGACAATAAACTGATCAGACTATTTTAGGGGGGACTTAAAATGGCTACCTGCCTTTAAATCAAAATCCCAGGCCACTATACCATTTTCCCGCTAAGATAATCAAAAATTATGTAAAATGCTGTTGAAAAGTATCTAAAAAAAATTGGTGGCATAATTTTCTACCGATTTATTGCTACACACTGACCTTGTGATTAATTAATGCATAACTACGCCCCTTGAGACATACAGAACACATTTATCGAAAGGTATGTCCTCCATAATACCTTCCATTTTGTATCAAAATAACAAGCACGCCCTTCATTAGGTGCAAACAGTAGTCATTCAAAACAAGCAAAAGTTGGGAAAAAATTAATTATACAAGAGCATGTACATGTATTGGACTAACCAAATATAATTGGGTATGCTAATGTATTGTGAAATTGTCTACTTTATTGAGCAGAACAACTGTGAGAAAAGGTATGCAGATTGGAAACCAAGGGGCTACAATTGTTTTTGGAATGACTCTTCTGATATGTACACCTGGATAGTCTCTGGCTGGAGGTTCATACTCAGGTCCGTCACGAATAGTGCCAGAGTTCGTGCTGTGCCTGGGAGTAGTTTTCGGTGGTGGGTACTGCAGAAATCGAAATCACTGCGGAACCATGCCCCATTAAAGTATGCTCCATAGCCCAGTGTCCCCATAAGCATCTGTAAATAAGTTGATGGCCTCTGCATCCTTCCAGTTGGGATCGAGGAAGATTGATACATGTACCTCTCATTCCATGAAGGAAAGAACCTGTTCCACCAACACCTAAACAACACACCTAATTTGCCAAAATTATTATTGATTATTATCAAGTCTGCTGCATAATTGTGATGGTGGTCACTGGACCTTCCAGCTTGTCCAAGGCAACTGGGATCCCCAGCCTCTCGCACACTCTAAGCATGGTTTCCGTTGACTCACTACAGGTGGGTTGTCCAGGTGGGCTAGCCAGGAGGAATTCATCAATGAAGTAAATCGGATCTGCTGCATAGTTGGTGGCCATGATCCAGTGAAGGGCTGGTTGAAGATGTACGGAGTTGACTTGGATGTTGCACCCCTCGCTCGAAGATTCGCTGGAATCTTCGGACTCGGGTGTAGCGTCGGGCACGTCTTCATGTTCAGGCTCTGGCTCGCTTGAGGGATCCTGAAGGTGCAAGTAGAGTCGCTCTACCAGGGCCACCTTGTTTCCTGTCATCGCGAGCTTCACATCGCCAAGCCGAAGACGGAAGGCCTCGCACACTAACTTTTCTAGTTCCTTACGGTTCATGACTACGAACTGCAGTGGCTGATGACTGAGTGAGTCACCCTTCCCAGACTTCTCTTATATATATACCAGACCCCTAAACCTGTTTGGTGGTTATAGTCTGTGGCTATATGCTGGGCAGGGATAGTATGCTTAGCTAGGCCTTTGATGTTTATCTAAAGGTGAGGCTTAGCTGACAATGTTTACTTAGATCTAAAGAACACCTTATTTACCAAAAGTAGCATTATTATTTTAAAAACAAGCTCATAACAAAAGTGTTCCACATGAGAGGACATGGTGGCATAAAGCATGAAGGAATGACCCCTTAGTACATTGCCACATGTAGCCCTGGTTCTTCAATAATTAAAGCACCTGCTACATGCACTGGAGGGCACACTGCTGACAGATTTACACCCAATCACCACACACAGTAACAGTTAGATACAGTGTAAGTGTATACACCAGATCACACCCACATATCATGAACAAACACTCACACACACAGACACAGCCACATCAGAAGCTAATGCATCATTCACTTCAAGCTGCAATTACTCACACAAGGGAGAATAACATGACCAGCAACCTTTCTGATTAGCTTGGACATAGAGGAGGGCAGGGATAAGATAAAATGAACCTGCACTTTGGGAAATGTAGCTGCATTAGTGCAGTTGTGTGGACCTGTATTTCCAACATTGAGCATGTACATGTATATGTGGTCACATAAAAGTCGACGTGATTGTGTACATGTTAGAACTAATACCTGCAAATGTGTGTGTTTTCAAGTATTTTCTATCTGCAGTTCCATGACAATGAAATTGGTTTTTGTAGATATTCATCTGCGATGAGATTTTAACACCAGAAGGGCTTTCCTCACTGTAGATGTATCACATGGTGTGGGTGGAGGCCCATTTATAGGTCTTTGTCATAGTACAGGCTCCCATTCTATGTGTGTAAATATTGCGCTATTCTGTGTTGGTATGTGATTGTGGGAAGCTGCAAG
The DNA here is from genome assembly GCA_013339895.1 of Ephydatia muelleri. NCBI lineage: Eukaryota > Metazoa > Porifera > Demospongiae > Spongillida > Spongillidae > Ephydatia > Ephydatia muelleri. The sequence continues at coordinate 20,011 of JABACO010000301.1, read as the reverse complement.
TCATTGAAATAGATCAAAAGTAGTGGGAAAAATGGCCAAAGGGTGGATAAATAATAATATTGTGCGTAGGTCATGTTGTGTGCACCATGTGTCAACTGGTGTGGAACACAACTCTTGTGAAGTAAGACCAGAAGATGAAGAGTGTTGAAAGGACAGCTGTTACAACACATGGACACCAGACACAACACATGGACACCAGACACAACACATGGACACCAGACACAACACATGGACACCAGACACAACACATGGACACCAGACACAACACATGGACACCACACATGTACACATGTACTGTACATACAAACACACTCACACCATTGATAATAGAATGTTAGAACTTTGAAAACTAATACCTGCAAAAGTCTGTTTGTGTTTGTAAGTATTTTTTATCTACAGTTCCCTAACACTGAAATTGGTTTGTGTAGATATTGTTCTCCAATGAGGTTTTATCATCAGAAGGGCATTCCTCACTGCTGGTTTATCGCATAGTGTGGGCGGAGGGTGTGTGGGCCCATCCGTAAGTCTATGTCAGTTTACAGGCTCCCATTCTACGTGTATAAATACTGTGCTATTCTGTGTTGGTATGTAATTGTGGAGGAGGGTGCAGCACACAATGGACTGGGAAATATAGCTACAGTACAATAGTTATGTTACACAATACATGTACATGTAGTTACATCATGATAAATTACCAGGCTTATGGTATAGCACCTACTGCACATGTCATGGCAAATGGCAAAGGCAATTTGATACATGTACATGTATGAAGGTGGAGTAGGAGGTACTACATGTATAACAAGGAGCCACATGTAACCAGTGTAAGGGAGATACAATGTATGGACATGTGTGACATCCTGTAACCACTGAATACAATATGTCTACCTACTGTACCTTATCGGCCTGATTCATATTAGCTCCAGCCTCCAATAGTGTCTTCACTACACCAAGATGTCCGTTCCTACTTGCTGAGTAAAATGGACTACAACCATCCTGCAATACAAATGTCATCATAACCAGAGGCTGGACTGTCACATGAAAAGTGGTTCCTGGTTCACTGCCACAATGTGTCCCTCCTCCCCCACCCCGCCCCAAGACCATTTATGCACAATCTACTCTACATGCTAGGGAACATGTATTTAATTAAGGCATGCATTTGGACCTTAGATAGTATTCCGTGTTTGTAAGTGATTGTGTGTGTGTGTGTGCATGTGTGTGTGTGCATGTGTGTGTGTGTGTGCATGTGGTGTGTGTGGCAGTGAGCACAATGTACTGTACAGTAACTGATTTGGTGTGTGACAGGGCAACACACAATCGACTGGGAAAAATAGCTACAGTACAATAGGAATCAAGTACATGGAGAAGCCAGGGGAATCCTTATGCAAAAATGGCCTATTGATTAAATTTACTATTGCACCAAGACGATTGGTCCAACTAAGATCAACAACAGCTAGCCTAGTTGAGGCATGGTGTGTAAGCTATGTGTGCACATATATGTATCGTGTTTAATACGAACCATTATCACAATGACATGTACACTGGACATTTACCCCTGACAGTAAATGCACAGAATTCAATGTACAACCCATGAAGTGCATACTGCTAGCTGACTGATGTACAAGGCTGTGGACCGTAGTGCTCTAATTACAACTACTAGGATACAGGTGCACATGGCCCACATGCTGACTGGGATGTGAGAATACATGCATTGAATGACATCATGCTTACATTTACACACTAACCCAAAAACACACATCAGTGGTACTGCACATGTAGTTACATCGTCAACCTTGTTACTGAATTGAGGGAATTATCTCTATGTACAATGTACAAGCAATATTCTAAGCTGCCAGTGTGAGTTCTTTGAACCAGTTTCCGACGACAAGTTTGTAAGAGAGTACTTCAGAACAATGCCATCATTGCAATGTATGAATGAATACATAACAACTGATACGTGCACATACACTGTACGATGCTGAAAATAGAGAGATAGATGGAAGGGGAGGGGGTGAGGAGGGAGGAGAGAAGTGGACGGAAATGGACAGTGATTATACCACTGGTGTCTACAAAAGAACGCAACAAAATAAAAAGCGTTTAACTTTCGTCAGGATTGAGATAAACATTTTCTCTCAATCCTGATCGATGAAAGTTCAAGACTTTGTTTTCTTGCGTTCTTTCGTAGACACAATATACACAGTAAGTTTAATCAAATGCACACCATTGCAGCTGGACATGCAACACACCAATGACCAGCACAGCACAGTTGTCATGCAATTACAATACACAAGCATGGATACAACATGACACACCAAACAGCTCCAACACACTACACATGTACACTAAATGCATATAAAATCGGCTGTGTTGTACAGGTACAATTGCGGTTCGATGAACATGATGTATGTGTACATCACCATGCCAAATTGAAATTATCCACAAGGTGTATCCGCCCGTTATACACGTGTTGTACGCGTGTGTACATGCTGCGCATACATTTGATGTATAGCTTGTGTAGTCGCTCGAAGTAGACGTGTTATCCACTATGGTGTATAACGCGCGTTGCTCTAGATGTATAACAAGCGTTTCAGTCACTTACGCATGTTATCCACCGAGGTGTGAATTGCGTGCTTACACTTTTCGTTATATAACGACCCGCATTCAACCTGGATAAGCTTTGTATATCCTAAGGCGTAACCGAGAAATTTAACTTGTCGTTATGCCGGGGATGGGCATGGTGACACGACACAACTGCAAACGTTGCTGACTTTTGCCGTCAAGTAACATTAGCAAACAAGTGGTCAGTATTTTTCATGCTGGGTTCGTCCGAAACATCAATACGATATGCATGCTTCAAGAATACTGCACAATTCCATGATGCAGTAGTGTGCAGGTTGACTTTCTCATCAGAATCATACCAGGATGCCATAACCACTGCAGAACGTTGAGATTTTGATTTTGCTGAAAAACGTTCTCGGGTATCACTGCAAATCAAATGTCGGCGAGAAACTGGCTGTCCAAATTGGTTTATATTGGGATATAGTATGTGATACACAGCCGACAAAGCAGTAAGTACTGTGTCATTTTAATACCTTTCATAACACTTTGAAAGAATGGCATGATGCAGGTTTGATGAAAATAATGCATTAATTTTATCACCATACATATTTAAATCTATACCGGCCTTATCCATATCGCTGCTCTCTTCTTCCATATCAACGCTGAAGTTATTTCTTTCTTGTGACGTATTAGTATTCTTTGTCGTATGACATTCCTTTGTCGGCATTCTGACCAAAGCGGAACATCCATTTCGGTGCATATGCCTGTAATAGACAGATCGTGATAAGTCTTGTTGACACAATCCAGCATCTATATCACTTATTTGGTCCTTCCATGTTTTGTACGAGGGTAAAAATAAAAGCTGATGTGAAATTAGAAATTTGAAAAATTATGACGAAATGCACGTGCGCATGGATGGGCAGCTGCGGAGTATGATTCATTGAAAATCGACTGCTCGAGTCTTTTGATGGACAAGTATTCACCAAGAAGATCATTATATTCTGGTCCTAACAGTTTCGTCGACTCCGATGAAGTTTCACCTGAGATAGGCCTGCAAAATGCTGAATCGTTTTACGGATCAGCTGGAAGATCTTCGTCTCGAATTTGTCACATAAGTATGTTACACGTGATGGAATACAATGTTGCATGTGTTCTAATATTCAATAGAAACGAGTGAAGTAACACCTCCGGCAAGAATACCCTCCGCAGATAGTGTGTGTGCGTGTCTGTGTTTGTGTGTCGTGTGTGTGTGTGTTGTGTGCGTGTGTGTGTGCGTGTGTGTGTGTGCCGGTGTGTGTGTGTGTGTGTGTGTGTGTGTGTGTCACGGTGTGTGTGTACCAGTAAATAAAGCACTTCCTTATAATGATGACCTCTCGTCACCTAGATCTGTCATCTCTCGCGGTAGTAGACCACCAGCTCCAGTAGATCATGACGTCAAATCACAGGTCGCCAATGAGATGGCCAAAGTGAATGAAAAATGGAGGGAAATTGAGTACCCTTGAAATCAATTTTAAAGTGCAGGCGTTAGAGGCTGATAATAGGGCTTGTACATCAGAGGCCCCAGCAGAGCCTGCAAAAAGGAAAAGACGTACTCCGTTGTGTCTTCAGGTTTGCCAAGCTAATTAGCAGCCATTCATTTGCTCAATGCATGCATGCTTTCAATCGAGCAGTGTACACAAACTTTTAAAATCTTTCGATGAAGGTTCACAACTCAGAACCGAAGAGCCGTAAGCAAGCATGCTTTGTAAATTCTGCTAAAAGTTTTATTCACATGCATATAGTTTGGAAAGTCCCCACAACGAAGGAGTTTGTAAGACTTCATGAGGAATTAAGTGAATTCCAATACATAGAAGTACAGTGTAAGTCACATGTTCTGCTCCAATTCATTCATTTGTTTGATTTATTCAAATAGCTACTGACGACCGCCAAAGACGAATAAGCGCGCGAGCAAGGCAGCAAAGGGTACGTTGTGATATAATCATAGCGTTACGAATGTAGTGTCATTAACTAGCTTTGGGAGCGCCGCAGTAAAGTCCTTCCTTACAAATGAAAGAAATGGAGGCATGGAAGTGCATTGCAACTGGCATGATGTCGGAGGAAGAAACTACGGATGATGGGAAATAGAAAGAAGATGGCCTAGCTGGATACCAATTGGATGGATGAGCTGGATAGACGGGGAACAGACACATGGAAAGTGGCCATGAAAGAAAGGATTGATGGATCTCTTCTCCAGTTACAGGCCCCCGGCTGGTTTGCAAGCCTGGATGCATGGTGAAATCCTAGCCGCGAACACTGAGACTTTAATTTGGTGGCATCTCAGATCATGTGCTCATGCACTGTATGTACATGTACCACGGCTGGTTTGGCCTCATGCATATTGCGGCTAAATAGATATTTGCGGAATATCTGATCACTAGCCTAGCAACTATCATAGCAACCAAATAACAACTTTGTCGCCCACTTTTAAGGGCATCTAACACAGTAGACTAGTTTAAAACATAGCATTCTGCATAACTCACTCACTACCGAAGCTAGCTGTATGTATACGCATTTAAGAATTGCTATTACGTTGCTTGTGCGCACGTGATAAACAATCGTGGTTTTAGAGAATTCGTCGTACCGCTATCAAAGTGATTTGTTTTGTAAGTAACCTGCAGTTTTCCCGAGTATACAATTAATACCGTCCTATACAGCAATCGTATCATAGTAATTCTGTGAAGGTTTGGTGAACAGAGGGTTTTTTTCTCGCCCGTTGTGCATTTGCAAAGACGTGCGATCGTACGTCAGAAAGTCGGGTTTCTGCACTTCCTATTGTTTCAGAGTAAAAATTACAAGCATGGAACAACATCAAGAGTATCTAAACAGGCTATGTCGAGTTTGTGGACGATATTCTGGATCTCAACGCAACAGAGAGCCAGTGTACAAGTGTTCAGAATATTCATCTGAGCTCAGCAGGGTATTTGAGATCAACATTGCCAAGGACCTGGATACTGTCCATCCATCAAATTTTTGCAAGCCATGCCATATTGTTGTACATACATACATGAAAGCCTTAAATGAAGGAAAGGTCTACAAGTACTCAACAGTATTGTTCAGTGGTTGGGGACCACACTTGGAGGACAGGTGCAGTACTTGTGAGCACGTGAAATCACTTCAATTGGGTGGAAGGCCAAAGAGGAAAGCTGGATCTGGAAGACCATCAATCAAAGATATCAATACTGTTATCAGCCACCTGGAGTGTATTGCACCTTATCCACTTGTTCCATACACTTCTATTATGCCCACAGCATTGGATAAACAGTTATCAGTGAATGCAGAATGTCCATTATGCCTAATGCTTCTTAACAGTCCAGTAGAACTAATTAACTGTGGTGCAGTAGTATGCTTCCAGTGTTGTTGCTTGTGGTTGGAAACCTCTGGAACACTTTCATGTCCTTGCTGTTATGAACAACCTCTAAGTGTCTCTATGGTACGGCCAGCAAGCAACTTTGTACAGGATGCTCTAAGAAAAATAAGGGTGATTTGTATGAATTGTGCAAGACCATTGGAGCTTGGTCATTATGAACACCATTTGAATAGTGGCTGTAGTTATTTGCCCATTGAAAGTGCTATTGAAGGAATTCTTCTCCAGCCAGAAAGTGCACCACTATCAAGTATAGAGTCTGCTTTGCAAGCAAATTTAGTTAGGCGTTCCCTTTCTATGAGCCCTGATAAGGATGTAATGGTAGTTAAATCTGTAGGAAAGGTATGTAAATTCTGTGTATCTTGTTCTACACCTCATTTTCTGCTTACATGTTTATAGCCACTTGTACTTACAAAGCTGACTACACCATCTATTCGGTCAAGTATTGCATCCGCCAAAACTGTGAAAAGAAGAGTTCAGTACTTAGCCAAAGTACGAAGATATGTCAGTGGATGTGATACCACTGCTCAACTTTCACAGGAAATAAGATCTTCTACTGTTGAAGAGCGTTCCAGGATTTTAGATGAATTGACATCACAGAGTGGATGCAGGGTCTCTGTTTCAACAGAGGAATCACTAGCAATGAAGGCTAACCTTATTATTCCCTGGAACAAGATTAGAGTGATGAGAAGGTACATGATTGTGCATTGAGCTGAATAACATCCTTTATCTCTTATAGATGGTTAAAAGCATGGGGTATTCAACTTGCCAGTGAGCAGAAAATGCGACAAAGAGCAAGTGCTCTTATTGGAACAAACATGAGTGCCGAGATGATACCATTACTATTCAAACATAAGGGTGGAGCTGATGAAATTAAACCAGCCCCTATAGCATACATACCTCACTTGTGGGCTAGAATACAGACTCTATTAGAACAGAATGATGTCACAGGGTGAGTAATATGAACACTACTGCATTGCAATCCATACTGCCTCAACTTAGGGTGGATCGTCTAACTTGGCACAATGGTGTAATTCCTGCTGATGAACTTTGGGTCAAAATAGGTGGAGATAAAGGTGGAAATACCTTTAAATTTTGTTTTCAGCTTCTGAATGTTGTTACACCTAATTCTGTTGAGAATACATGTGTTGTAGCAATATATTCTGGCCAGGACTCTTTTGTGAATTTGAAGATCTGTTTAGAACGATACGCTCAGCAATTAGCAGACATTGAAGCAGCAGGTTGGAGGTGAGACAACGAATATTACACTTTGTTTTTCACAAGATATTAATCACTTCAGAGGGAAGAAAATACGTTTTTTTCTATGTGGTGATTATGAATTTCTTTGTGAAATAGAAGGAATATCTGGTGCAAGTGGTAAGTAAATGTTTTATTCAATGTATTGGTATGTTGTATACATTTTAATACCCAGGCCGCCATTTTTGTTTGTGGTGTTTTATGACACATGATGAGATTATTTTGCCACCAAATCTTGAACATACGATACAACTACGAACAATTGCATCACTGTGCTATGATCATAGCAGATTTATGAATGCTGGGGGAGATTAAAGTTAGCTAAGACATTCAATAACGCTATTCGGCAACCTCTCTTTCTTACCATACCTCTGTCTCAGGTACGCCAATTCAAATATACTTATCTGCATGTTAATGCAATGTTATAATGCTTAGGTATGTCCCCCTGGACTTCATATAACAATGGGTATTTTTTTGAGATTGTTTGTTCTGCTGGAAGAGGATTGTCATAAGCTGGATTGCAGAGCTGTTGTTTTGGATGGAGTGTCTGTTATCTCCTATGATAACTACTGTGCAGCATTAGTTACTAAAAGGGAACTAATGGATGAAATGGTATCACTGAAGGATACAATCCAATGCTTTGAACAGCATGTGGTATACATGCTATCATATGGTGAAGAGAAATGGATGCAGCTGTAGAGCTTATGAAGCTTGAAATTGAAGGGAAAAAACAAAGGCTTAATGTTGTGGTAAGATTTTAGTTATTAATGCAGAATATGTTTGATTGTAATACGTTATAAACCTAGGGTGAAGAGATTGACAAACTTGAAGTAACTTTGAAAGTGGATTTCAAAAAGGAAGATGGACCCTTGTGAAGGCTCTAGACAATGCACTAGCCTCTTTTCATGTAAAGAGGCAGGCATACTACAGTGGAACATTTGTGGGTAATCATGTTCACAGAGCATTAAAGGTAACACTGTATTTTGACCACAAAATATCAAACATGATTATACCTTCTAGGCGAACAACGTTGCAATACTTTGCAATTCTATTGTATCAACTGCAGAAGACTACCCACCATTGTGTAGTGAAGCAAGAGCTATAAGCCAGAAGTACTTGTCACTTTTTAACTTATTTCAGAAGTGCCATAACATATATGACAAGAACATTGTCTCTGATGAAGAAATAGAGCAATTGGGTAAGTGTAAATTATGAGTCAGTATTGTGAGTGAAACAGTACACTTTCATATTTGTTTTGTAGAAGATAGCATTGGAGCATTCATGCCTTTTATCGCAAAAAACTTTGCTACTCATTCAGTGCTGCCAAGATGCACTTCTTAGAAGTCCATGTTGTACCTTATCTGAAACAATGGCACATGGGCTTTGGATTTTGGGTGAGCAGGGAGTTGAAAGTATCCACCATTACTTCAATGACCTTGAAAGGACTTACTGTGGAGTAAGAGATCCTGCTCAAAAACTGCAGTTGATGTTGAAAGAACACACTCTGCATACTGCTCCATCGAATGTTGCTGCAAGGCCAGAGATAAAGCGACGCAAACGAAGTTAACGTATGGTGTAGTCGGCACGTTCGTATCACACACCGCGCTTCAAGTACCTGATGTTTACGATAATGTAATATAAAGAGAAAAAACCCTCTGAACACATGAATCCTGCCATCAGTATCCAAATTGATTGTATTTTTAAAATTCGTAGTTGTCGTATTTGACAAAACTGCACACTTCGTAATACAGGATGATTAGTGGTTGGTAAGAACATAAATAACCGCTGCAATGCATCTGCCAAAAAATAAAAAAAATATGATATCACTATGGCCTGAGATTGTATGCATGCTGGAACTTAAAAAACCCAGGGCTTCTATTCAAAATGCTGTAACATGGTGAAGATTTGTCGGTAACCTAGGTCTGTTGTTAAGGGGCATTTCAATATTTCTTATAACGCGGCGCGGCGCGCGCGTAGTAAATGTCCAATGTTTCTACGGAGCTTAACAGCCGTGGTACCTGCATATACGTTTTGATTTGATTAATTTTCTTTATAAAAATAAAAATAACGATCGTCACACGCGTCATAAATATGCGGAGTTATACAGAGATAGTTTCGTGTTGCATTCACTCTAAATACGCTTGTTGTACGCTTGTTATCATCTCCATACACGGCGTTATACACAGTTGTTATCCATTAGTTATACACTAGAGTGTAAGACAGTCTCCTTCCACTAGTTATCCACTGCTGTATACACCGTGTTTACCGCAAGAGTTAAACACATGTAAGCAGAGTGCATACACGCATTATACACGGGTCGGAAAACATTTAATTGGCACGTGCATGTACCTACATTATTGGCCTGATTGATATTTGCTCCAGCTTCCAATAGAGTCTTCACTACATCAAGATGTCCACTAAAACTTGCTGCATTCAATGGACTCCAACCATACTGCAATACAATTGTCATCATAACTAGAGGCTGAACAAGTGGAGGTGGGTGTTGAAACATAACATATAACGGATGTAACATTTCTGTACAAAGGGAGGTCAAAGGTGGAGGGTAAGATGACAGATGGGTGAGAGGGAAGGGACAGAGCCAGGGGAAGGAAAATAGGCTATACACAAAACGTTACGGAAGGTGGGCACAGAAGAGTATAGAATTGTTGTCAACAACAGATAGGGCATCCAGAGTCCTTTGGAGTATAAGGTATTGTACCAGCAACTTGCAATTCTCTCTCTCATTTAATCCTTCTCTTGGCACAGATTTTTTTTGGTATGAACTGAATACATGGTACTCTCATGACTGACAAAAATTTGTTTACAAATGAACTTTTCGAGTAACACATTTTGTTGCATAATTTCAAACTTAATAGCCATTTCATTTTCACACCCAATACATACATGTATTTCATATTCAGCATGAAAAGCCCACTATTGGTAGTATGTTTGTGCTTAAGGTTGTCAACCAAAGACTAACAGGACAAGATAACGAAAGTTGGTAACAACACAATATCTAATTAATGCTTTCCTGGGATGCTCCCCTTTCACTAAGTGTGCCAGTGCAAGTGTGTGGACGTGGTACTTCCAGATGAAATTATTCTGTAGACCCTGAAACAGCTCACCCTCTCATATTGACATCCCACTCTCATATATTATATGCATTACTATTGTGCATACCTATAGCTTACCAACACGTGCCCAAATGTACTGAAAAGGGTAGAAATTCCTTTCTGACCTTTCAGTGCATATGGCCACGCGCGGTGGTATAAGCTATAGGCATGTATTGAACATAAGTGATGCATTGATAAAGTATGCAGCTTGGAAATGAGCCCCTTTGCTCTTACACGCATACACAAAATGTTAGTAGCTTATAGCTCTTGTGTCTCTCTGTTATGACATCATTACACTTGGTGGTTACTGTGTAACCAAACTAAGTACAACAAGGTGAATTCAAAATGAGTCTTTCAACTGGTACACTGTATTACAGTCCAGTGGTTCGTCTCTCCATACATCTGTCAGGCAAGTGCCTTAGGGATATTAGCAACACCTAAACAACACCTAATTTGTATTGTTAAACAAGCTCATAACAAAAGTGTTCCACATAAGAGGACATGGTGCATAAAGCATGATGATTTGACTTGGAATGACCCTGTAGTAATATCTACATGTACATGTAACCCCTGATCTTCAAGAATTTAAGAACTCTCTGACAACATGTTGCTTTGCCTTGGACTGTTGCATAACATGAAATTATTCTAGTCCTTGCTTGCACCAACAGAATGTCACCATCCATATATGGAATCACGAGGGAGTGCATGACATCCTCTTTGTTTGAATGTGAATGTATTATAATGTACACCTACCATATTGGTCTGATTGATGTTTGCTCCAGCCTCCATTAGTGTCTTAACTACACCAAGATGTGCATTAAGACTTGCAATGTACAATGGTCTCCGACCATCCTGCAATACAAATGTCATCATAACCAGAGGTGTAGGTAGACCAATTTTCACTGTACAACTTGGTCTCTCTGGACAATGGTTGTGACAAAATGTAGCGACTTGCAAAGTAGTAAATTGTACAATACACTGTATACTAAATTGCTTACAAAATCTATTGTTTACATGTACATGTCAAAGTGGTATGGTCTTGCTTAATAACTCTTTTCCCTCTCACACACGCTCATCATGGAGGGATCCATTTTGGACTGGCAGTTGGGCCACTGTGTAAATTGGACTGCCCTTGTACATGTACAGATGTACATATGTAATCGTTTCCACGAAAAATGGACCTAGCACATACATTTTAAAAAATTTCCAGTACGTGCGATAGAAATGTAATGCTTGCATTGAAAATGTTTGGCTAATAAAAAATTTACAGCCTTATCACTCCATGATAGATACAACCCGATTCTCCGTGCATAAGAAGTAATGTGTAGGGGGGACATTTCAGACTTCTAGAATGTCAAACAAAATTCAAATCTTGAAAAAACATGCATTAGGTCCCTTTTCGCGGAAATGATCCCAAATCAGGTTGCATGCAACTTGACCACATTATAAAGTTTCCCTAATAAGGTCCCAGGTGATCACACTGACTTTATTCTGCTTCAGTGCCATTGTACAGTATTATGATCTAATCGTACAAGTACTTGGGAATATCCGCACATGTGATACTTCAAGTTAAAGCATATCATTAACTCTTTCACGGGAAACGAGCAATATTGCGCCGCAGGTGCTATACTAAAGCCACTCTGTTTATCTAAACAGTGAACACTTTGTAGTCAACAACATATTGATCAGTTGTTTCCTGGTCATATAGTGCAAGTTGTTTGCTAACTATGTTTTCCTACAACACGCAATGGTTATTTTGCACTACATGTGTACAGTAATATAATTAGCTTTGCCCACGAAAGAGTTAAATAAACATCCCACTACTTACATCAGATCTTGCTATGTTGACATCAGCACCTGCTCCCAACAATGTCTGTACGACATCATGGTGACCTTTCTCACTCGCCACATACAATGAGTTGTGTTGTACTGGTAAAGGAGTGAAGGACGAAACAGAGCAAACATACACTTGGCATACAACTCCATCACCATGTACATATACATGTATAGCAATACATGTATGCAAGGAAGAACAATGTGAGTGAAGAGAGATGGGGAGGAGAGTGGGTGGAGGGAGGGAAAGGACATGGTATCAGGACCCACGCTAGTAGGTCTTATGTAGGATTGGCTCCGTGGACGTGGTTTTTGTTCGAGCGTTTGAAAACTATACCGAAGCATTGCCTTTATATGCCAGCTGGCATATAATCTATAAAATACACATCAAATATGTACATACAACCGTACACATCGTTGTACGGTGCAATTTTAGTAGCGTGCCAATTCGGCACTTCAAATCCGCCATTTACTTGGTTTTCCTTATTCATCTTCTCCATCAACTTCATCACATGTAACACGCAATAGGAACATCATACGAAGACCCATAAACATCAAATTGTAGCATTCTACATCCAAACTCTCCTTTTTATGAATACAACATGTGCAAAGTATGGACCTGTGTAAAATCTGTAAAGTGCTAGCAAAGTATTACATCATTGCAGGTTCCGGCTGAGTAAAGGCGATGAGCAAGCTATCACATACATCCATGTACGGTACATGTTTTACAATGGTACTGAATACATACATGGCCACCTACCTTATAGACTTGATCGATATTAGCTCCAGCCTCCAATAGTGTCTTCACTACATCAAGATGTCTATTACAACTTGCTGCATACAATGAACTGCAACCATCCTGTAATACAACTGTCATCACAACAAGAGACTAGACACTGAAAAGTGGTCCTGAAAATTTGGGCCATTATAAATGCATACAATGTACATCTTACCCTACATGTAGGGATAAATTTAAAGCATGCATTTGGACACTGGACAGAGCTGTGTGTGAATGTGGTCCAGGCTTGTGAAAAGTGTCCGCATTCATTAACTCTTTGAACGCTATATGGTTACAAGTGCAGCAAGCATATGCATGCATCATAGAGCTGTAACTAATCAACACATTTTTGCACGCCATATGCAACTCATGCATGAATGGCATAACGGTTGTGTGTGCATGCATATCCGCACTTAGCATTCAAAGAGTTAATTACATCTAGCTTAACACCAATTTTCTCTGTACACTGCACTCATCAAGGAGGAGATCTATTTAGGACAGGCAATTGTGTCTCTGCTGGCTACACTTGATCCGTCTACATAGGACTGTGAAGCACTAGTGTGGTGTACTTAATATTCGATCACATGCTGAACTGTTGGGTAATAGCTTATTTATTACTGCTATGCCCACATGTGTCCTAGAGTTTCAACATCATATCACTTACATCAGATATTGCTTCATTCACGTCAGCACCTTCTCCCAAAAACCTCTTCACTCCTTCATAATCACCCTTCTCACTCGCCACATACAGTGCAGTTGTTTTGTTCTGTTAAGGAGTGAAGGAAGAAAACTTAAAAACATACATGTTTGACATACGGAGACTTGGGGGGAGGAAGGCTGAAAGTCATCCATACATGGTGATAATTGGGTGACAACCTTTTCATGTATGGTGAAAATGGATCCCCCCCCCCCCCCCCCACCTAGCCTGTTCCTACGCCTATGACCTCCGTGTACATTATAGCAATATACAGGAAACAACAGGATTAATGAAGATGGAAAGAGAGATGGGACCACTCACAACTACTCATAAATCACGTGACTTTTGCATCGCCGCCATCAAATAATCCAATTATAGCACAAGCCATTTGGGTTTTGAGTTATCCTACCAGCAGTGGCGGATTTAGGGGTGTATTAAAGGGGGGAGGGGGGGGGGAGGGGTCGTGGAGGGTGCACGCCCCCCCTAGTACACGGATGAGAATAAGACTACTGTAAGGCCCCCCCTGAGCTGAAGCGTGCTAGAGAGAAAGTGAACGGCTGTGCGTCAAAAGAACGTCAACACTAGTAGTAGAGAATCCAATCATGAGCTGCTGTAGCACGTGCGCAGGCGCACTGGAAGGCATAGCATTTGGTGGCTGAAATTCCTTATTGTTTTGAAGCTTCAAAACGCGGAACTCGCAATGCTTCTGGGCAGTGGCGGATCCAGGGGGGGGGGGGGGGGGGCGGAAGGGGCGTATGCCCCCCCCCCCCCCCCTAACAAGCCGACCCAAAATATGAATTTAATTATTGTAGAAACAGATTGCCATGCGCGCATGCGCCACAAAAGCGCGTATCGTTTAATAAGAGGCCGGTCCACCAATACGTCGTTTGCGTCTTATTCCATCCAATATTAAACAGCATCCACCCGGTAGTTCGGATTTAGAATACTACGTGGACGATCTACCTTCTCCAAATTCCCTTGAACAGGAGTTATCTCTTTGGCCATGTATTTGAGAAGCCAAGCTGATAAGTCCAGTACACTGGCAGAAACCCTCGCAGACAGAAGAGCATACCCATTGATGTATCCAAAACATCACTAAAATAATTCACCTTCTGCTTTTGACTTCAGTATCAGCTAGTGGTGTTGAGAGAGCAAACTCCTCATTGAAATTTATCAAAAATGCGTCTCGAAGCACAATGGGAGAAGATAGATTTAATGCACTTATATTGATGTACGAACACTATGATTTAGAACTGGATATCGAGAGTATTATAGACAAGTATGCTAAACGACATCCAAGAAAAATGCTATTGCTCAACCCACTGGCATAAAGCCATTAAGCCAAACATTAGTTATACACGTTTCCTGATTTTTTCAACGACTTTCTTTTTCGTTTAAATTAAAATGCGTGTGCGCATGCGCAGTTTGCATCTGCTGCTCATGTTTCGATTTGGTACGGATGAAAAAGTATGAGAAATTCTTATCCTTCTGAAGCTTAATAATGCGAAACTTGAAAAGCTTCTGGGGCGAAGCCCCAGACCCCAATGGGGGAGCTTACAGCGCTCCCCCATACCCCCTACCTGGGGCGGGGGGGGGGGGGGCAACGCCCCCTCCCGCACCCACCCCCTTTTGTATCGTCTGCTTAATACGCCCCCCTAACTGACAATCCTGGATCCGCCACTGCGGCTTCGCCAGAGACCCCAATGGGGAAGCTTACAGCGCTCCCCCATACCCCCCCCCCCCCCCCTAGCTGGAGCAGGAGGGGGCGTGCCCCTCCAGCAGCCACCCTACCCTCTGCATTTTGCGCCCCCCCTAACTCTAAATCCTGCGTCCGCCCCTGACCAGGTATCATCAATGCACTGGAAATCAAAATCCAACCGTAGTCACTTACTTGCGCCATGCCTCTGTGCCTCAGATTCTGTACGACAACACACTCAGAAAAAATCTCAGATAAAAATGGCGACGCATATCATTCACGTCACTCACGTGACTCGAGGGAGCAACGCCTGGTGGTCTGGTGGGAGGGGCTAATGTGATAAGAATAGTGCAAAGACATGTAATCAGGCCGCTGCATGAGTAAGGCCGCCTCAGCAATTTGTGGCTAGACATGGGTGTAAAATTATACATGTATAATGTCGTAAATAGGCTTGCACGTTTTGAACAAGCCGTTGTTACTGTTTGATACGTGCTAAAGCATTCTCTTTCACCTAAAAATATGGGAAATTGCCCCACGGTTAAAATGTTTAAAAATGCATCGCATTTGAATCGCTATAACATCCCAACGGATAACGCTATTGACTTCCTATTTTCAACACTTCACAGTGAAATGGTGTAGTATGAAGTGTTGAAAATAGAAAGTCGATAGCGTTATCCGTTGGGAAGTTATAGCGATTCAAATGCGATGCATTTTTATAACATTTTAACCGTGGGGCAATTTTCGCGGAAACTGTCCCATATTGTAGTAGACAATATATCATATGCGCACTCCTTGTATTGCAATCCTTATTGAAATGCAGCCGGTTTTTACAGCTCTTCGTACCTCAGTTTACATGTAAGTTGAGCGTTCGAAGCGCAGACAAATTCCGGCAGTATGGTGAATCGTCATATGAAGAATTTCCAATACATCGAGGGGGCATCTTTGCATTTTAAGCCCCCAAAAAATTAATTTTCCGATTGCGTCAATGGATAGGTTGGGAGATCATAATGATATGGGATCATTTCCGTGAAAAGGAAAGTTGTTATAAAAATGCCTAACGTTTAAATCGCTATAACTTCGGAAGGGTAAATGGTATCGACTTTCCATTTGCAACACTTCATAACACACCATCTCTGTATGTGAATGTGAATGTACATGTATATTTTCGTGTCTTACACAAGCTCAGTGTCGATGTTGATTACCCATGGGGTTCGAAACTGCTACATCTTCAGGTAGGAGCGTCCAATTCGTTTCAAACTCAATGTGTAGGTAGAGAGGTCCTTTCGCTATTGGGTTTTTCGGTTCTTAATTATTAAGTTATCCGTTAGGGAGATACAGCTGTGCAAAGTTAATGCACTTTCCAGCTCATTATAATTTGTATGCAACCCTCAAAATCAACAATAAATTTCGATAATTTCTTTTTTCCGCCCATTCTTCGCCTAAAATAAAACTAGGCGTTCGCAACAATTTTGCCCCACCCAGGCAGCGAGTTTATACCGGTGAATTAAAAGAAGACTTCTCGCTTCGCAAGACGATCGTACCCAAATTGATGGATCTGAGTGAATCGTGCAGTATTCAACATGGCGTGAGTAAGGCTATTGCTACGCACTTGCATCATCCTCTAGTCATGTAAAAAGCTTCTAATTTGCTATTAGTATAGCCCTTGCTAAAATTCTTGTCAGCTACACTTACAATGACATCGGTCTTATTTTTTACAATTTTCAGCTCACGCATAGTACATGAACATACACTCATGCGGGCTCACACAGCCTTATGCACTTGTGCACACACTTGCATTGTTGTGTACATAAACTGTACCCCATCGTATGGCATATTCTTATATGCACAAGTACAGTTGACACCCTCACTCACGTACAGTACTATAGGTGGCACATGATGATACACTCTCACACCACACTTTGTCACATGCACGGGATCTATTCCATTTAACTGTGTGCACTTTTGAGTTGGTTTATGTACTAAGCTTCTGTACCACTCTCTTAATTTTTCACCTGCATTGTTGTTGAAGCATTCCTTACAGCAACTCCGTCACATGTGTAGCTACATGCAGCATCCCATAGGATGGATGACTGTACATGCATCCTGTGCGCATAGAATTGGTCCTCTATTTGTGCATACGATTCCCATAGGGTTGGTCATTTGTACACACAGGTACCTCGTGTCCCCATAGGATTGTTTATTTGTGTATGCATTGTGTCCCCATAGGCCCATACAGTTGGTCCTTTGTATGTAAAATTTAGTCCCTGTGTATTGATTCTCAGTGTCCAATTGGATTGGTCCTTTGTGCTTGCATACACTGTACATCGTGTCCCCATAGCACTGTATACATGCATGTGGCAAAGAATAACACTATATTTACCACAACATATTCCTATGCACTCACCACATAATCTTTCTTTAGTGGAGAGGTGTGCAAAAACGCTTTCTTATTTGGCACAACCCCCCATCATTCTTTATGTCTCAGCTATTACGGCTTATGCTGACTTCGTCTCGTTTTGCCCACAGGATGATATGGAGTGCGTGATCATGCCCTCATACTGGTTCACACACCCTTATGCATGTGTATATGTTGTGCAAATGGCACTGTACAATTCTTGAGTACATCACTGCACACACACACACACACACACACACACAAAACACACACATAAACACATGCACCGTGACACATATGGCAACACCATAACACTCTCAAATAATGATGATACACCCAAATACATTCAAGTGTAATGTCTGTATCTCTGAACGTTTCCTCTGCACAAGCGTGAAACAGCTCTAGAGGCAACTGATTCTATTCTCAATTTCTGTACCCTGTTTCTGTACTCACTGTGATTTTCCTCTGGATTTGTGCTTGCAGTCCTCTCTAAATGCATACTCCTTCTCTCAGTTACACTCATCATCTAGCACTCTACGTTTCACCTGTAAAAGCGTTTGGGAGTCTGGCAACAGCAGAATAATGAAATTGTTACTATAGCTTGCATATGTCTGTGTTAACTTACCATGGGCCCTGACCCACCACAATCTGTAATGATTGGTAGGTACAATCATGTCATCACTATAGGTAACAGCCTAACCTGACAGACCAACAGTATAATGTTGCATTACTAGTTGAATGCAGGGAATTCAATGAGTGTTACTGCACACCATCATCCAGATTTCTGTTACTGGCCTAGCCTTTTCACTAGTAGTACAAAGTAAGTATTGTGCTTCCCATCCCGCCCCTGCTATACTCTTCTAGGAGTACTTGAACACTCAGCATACATGTACGACTAGTGTGATCTGCAATACTGTGTGCTGCCTCTTTTTGATGGAAAACGCATATAAAGTTTTGTGAAAGGTGATGTTCCTGCATGGCCTGTGGCAATGAATTTTAGTGTAGCTACCCTATCATGCAGATTGTGGCAGGTCAGGGCCCTTGGTAAGTTTACACAGACACATGTAGCAAGTTAAAGTTTAATATTCATTATCCAACCCTGCACCACTCTAAAAAAAAATTAAAAAGCCTTTTACATGCTGACCATGGAATCTGAACCTGCGGCAGAGGTTCAATATAGGATTGATTGAGGATTGATGAATATCATTAAAAAAACTTCACTCGCGTCTGGAGGGACAGCGGAGAAACGGACGGTCGCTTATCTCTTTGTCGCGATGGAACGAGAACTCAAAGATCTACAGTTCTACGTTTGTTCCGTATCATAAAACGGTGTGCTTTTAGAGAAACAAACGAAATCCTGCTCCTCGTGCCCAGTCCTAAAATAATTCTTGGTCGTCGTCGTCGTCTTAGGAAGGTATAACTTGAGCTACGAACGGTTTAGAATAACGGCAATAGCACCAATATCTTCGGAATTCACCTGCACGGTGCCCTTTAAGGTCATTAGAAAGACTACAGCGAGAAGTACTTCATGCGGTAGCAAGTTCTGTATAGGATATGAATTTATTGCAGAAGTTTATTTGGTTTATTGTTGATTAATGAAGTTATTTAGAGCATGCAGCATAAATACTCCGACCTGCACGAAATTTATTGTTGTTCCTATCGAAACTTTGGCTAGTGAAGTTAAATGCCTTCGCGTAATCGAAAGAAGAGATCTAAGCAACGAGCGGAATACCTTCAAAAGCAAGACGATATTTTATCACAAGAAAACAAGGCTAAAGCCCGAGCGCGCTACAAGGCCGATCCCGAAAAGAAGAAGGCCTCTGTACGCGACAGCTACAAGGCCGGTCCCGAAAAGAAGAAGGCCTCTGTACGCGACAGCTACAAGGCCGATCCCGAAAAGAAGAAGGCCTCTGTACGCGACAGTTACAAGGCCGATCCCGAAAAGAAGAAGGCCTCTGTACGCGACAGCTACAACGCAGATATTGAATCTAAGCAATCTGCTAAAAGGCAGCGATATCAAGAGGACGTCGAGGAGAACCGCGCTGCTAAAAGGCAGCGATATCAAGAGGACGTCGAGGAGAACCGCGCTGCTAAAAGGCAGCGATATCAAGAGGACGTCGAGGAGAACCGCGCTGCTAAAAGGCAGCAATATCAAGAGGACGTCGAGGAGAACCGCGCTGCTAAAAGGCAGCGATATCAAGAGGACGTCGAGGAGAATCGCGCTGCTAAAAGGCAGAAATACGAGGACAATTCAGCTGCCATTAAGGCATCTGAAAGGAATCG
>JABACO010000300.1:0-44952 GCA_013339895.1 Ephydatia muelleri | reverse complement strand
GATTCCGCTTCCCATACATGGTCTGCTCCAAACAGCACCCCCCCCCCCCCCTTCTCAAGAGCCTCTCCTCTCTTACACCACAACACCCACATACTCACATACAACACTACAAGTAGCACACTTAAAACATGACCAGCACAAACAGCATACCCAAGGTTATGCACATCATGAACCTAAACCGCTTAGTCATGGCCTGCTTGCAAGGAGGGCACATTGCATGCATGCAGCTGGATATAATCGTGCATATGCAGACTCTGCAATTAATAGACGATACATATCTCACTGATAACAAAACCTGCAAAATGCATGCATGTATATGCATGTGGAAAGCTATAAACAAGCTGTTAATTCTCGAGAAAGAGGTGTTCACCATTTGAATATTGCATCATGTACATGTATTGTGTAACTTCGACCAGTCAACAGGTGCCAAAGCACTAAGCTCCTGACATTGCCAAACACACACAGCCCTCCCACTACTCACCCCAGCATGGGTTGGACGAGGCCAGCCTATGCTGTGGTTGGAGAAGGTCAGCCTATGTCTTGAGGCCAGTGAGTGAATTCAGCTTTTCCTACTGTGATCAAAGTCATAGTAAACAATATTAAGGGGACCATAGTTCACGTCGTGATCCAAATATTACATAATGATATAAAATCCCTTTGCGGTTACATCATAATAACTTCCGAACGGTAAGCGTATCAGCTTCCTATTTTCTAATCTTCATACTACACCATTTCTCTACGGTAAAATACTTTTGGGGGTCTTGCACTTGCTCCGTGCCAGTATTGCAACGTCCGATACCCCACAGGGTATAAACCCGTCTATTTCTCATACTGTTTTCACAAAATCGTACATGTGCATGAATGTACACACTTTGCACACACCACACACTGCACACACCCAAACATGTACATGCACACACACACGCACACAGAGACTGGCTTGTACCACTTGCAGTGACTTTGGGTTCTTATTTCTCACACTGTTTTTACATGGCATAAATGTACACACACACACCACACCACACAACTTGCAGAGACTACATGGGTTCTTATTTCTCACTGTTTTCACAAATAGTACATGTGCATGAATGTACACACCTGTGCACACACACACACACACACACAGATGGTCTTGTACCACTTGCAGTGACTTTGGGTTCTTATTTCTCGTACTGTTTTTACAAAGCGTACATGTACATGTGCATGAATGTATACAACCATACATACACACATGCAGACACACGCACAGACTGGGCTTTACAACTTGCAATGACTTTTGGGTTCTTATTCTCACACTGTTTTCATAAATCGTACATGTGCATGAATGTACCACACCTGTTGCACACACACATGCACACACACATACAGGCACATGCACACACACACAACACCACACACACCACACACACAGACCGGGCTTGTACCACCTGCAGTGACTTTGGGTTCTTTTATTCTCCCACTGTTCTTACAAAACAACATGTGCATAAATGTACACACCTGTGCGCACACAAAACACACACCTGTGCGTGCACGCACACACACACACACACACTCATACACACACAGGAATTTGGTTCTTATTTCTCATCTGTTTTTTGCAAAGGTACATGTGCATGAATGTACACACCTGTGTGCACACACACATACATGTACATGCATACCACACACACGACTGGGCTCGTACCACTTGCAGTGACTTTGGGTCTTATTCTCACCACGTTTTTACAAAACATACATTGTGCATAAATGTACACACCTGTGTGCGTGCACACACACACCACACACACAAACACACACAACACATACTTTACAGAGACACGACTTTGGGTTCTTATTTCTCGTATGATTTTAAAGTGTACATGTGCATGAATATACCACCTGGTGCACACATTATGTAAATACATGTAGCCTGTGCACCATATTCATCACAGACCACACACCAAACACACACACACACATACACACACACACATACAACACACACACACACACGCAAACCACACACAGTTTATACACATGGCAAAGAACAAAACTATGCAACATGATGTATGAAGGTTTTTAAGCCCGTACGCACTAGCTCACATCACCCTTTCCCATCTGGCATAACCTTGCTAAACTTCTCTTTGTTCTTTATGCTACTTCCACACAGTTGTTCCACCGGTTTGCAGAGTTGGTTACTTATTTATGCAGTGCACACATTGTGTAAATGAAACTGTATTCCTTTGGCAACTCTTCATGCATGTGGAGTTCCCACATGAATGGTTCTCTGTAGATCCTCCTATGACACACTAAGTACAAGTGTATGTAGCTACATGTCCCATATGATGTACATACTTCGCGTTTTGTTCCCATTGGATTGGTCCTCTATACACACACCATGGCAAAAATTAAACCCCCAAAGTATTTTACCGTAGAAAATATGCGAAATGGTGTAGGATGAAAGTGTTAGAATCATATATGAAGTAAATAGCGTTTACCCTTCGAAGTTATAACGATGTAAAACGCAAAGGATTTTTATAACATTTAATATTCGGACCACGACATTTTGTTGTGAACTGTTCCATGTATATATGGGTCAGTTTCCGAGAAAATGAAATAGGGCTATATATATAAAAAGTTATAAAAATGCTTCACGTTTGAATCGCTAAAACTCGGTAAAGGTTTAAGCTATCAACTTTCTATTTCGAACAATTCTTGCCACACCACTTCTCTGTACGAAAATCGATTTGGTGTCTTACCCTTGCTCCTTGCCGACGTTACAAGGCACAGTACCCCTAGGGGTTCAAAATCCAGTAGCTCCCTGCAGGAATGTCCAAATCACTTTAAAATCGATATGCACGTAAAGGAGTCCTGTCACTGTTTACTTCTGCAGATCGTTGATTTTACCTTATCCGTTATGGAGATACAGCAATGCAAACTAAAGTCCACGTTTCCCGCTCGAATCGCGCCTTTCTCAGTCCCACTCGGGAGAATGGAAGCGGTTCAAGGACTGAAGTGGTATGGCACGAAGCGTTCGAAATAGGAAGTTCATTGCTTAATTTTGAACCCCTCGGGGTACTGCGCCTTGTAACGTCGGTTATATAGGTCAGTTTCCGAGAAAATGAAAAGTGCATCGACGTAAGGACCGTCGATCGTTACTGGTTTGGGTGCATTAAAGGCTGAGAAACCGTGGACTTCCAACCTGGAACGCTTGGAATCTCCCACATACTTGTCGGAAGCTATTGCTCCCAGTGGGAACAGTAAAAGAACTGCATCATTGACAGGGCAAGCCCTTTTGATGTCGTACGACTTCAATAGACCCTTCCCTTTAAGAAGAACTCCGGACGTGACATCACTAATCAACGTACTTCACGAATTGGGTTAAGTGTACGTTAATGAGTGATGTCACGTCCGGAGTTCTTTAAAGGGAAGGGTCGTATGATTCGGACACTTCTGATTCTTGTAGTCGAGCATGTCCAATGAGCCGACCAATTCACATCCGTCAGCCGCTGTCGGAGGAAAGACCCTGCTCATGCAGTTTTCCGTGTTTGTTATTAATACAAGAACCACCTTGAATATAATATATTTATAGTACATGTAATTGAAGGTGGTTCTGTGAACATTTTGACTATTGGAATAGATACATGTGGATTATACATGTATATACATCTATTCCAATAGTCTGGGGGAGTCGGTTCGATCGGGCATTTTTTGATGTAAAGGTTTTTAATCCTTACGCCCCCTCGAATCAAAAGACTAGCTCCTTTATCTGCATGCTACCGTAGCCATGAAAACGAGAAAAAGAGGAAATATGACCAACGCATCCGTGAAGTTGAACATGCCTCTTTCACTCCACTCATTCTCTCTTGCACTGGTGGCCTTGGGCCTCAAGCCACGACAAGCTATAAGCGTCTGGCCTCTCTGCTCTCTACTAAATGGAACCAGGCCTATAGCCTAACCATCATGTGGTTGAGATTACTGCGAAGTTCAGTTATGTGCATTCGAGGGGCACGCTCTCACCTTGGCCATTATACGTCTGCTACGCAACCTCTTCTTGACCTGGTGTCAAGGGAAGCCCTTCTACTTGCACAATAGACTCTCATATTTTGTTTCCTTTCGTTTTTATGTGAATATCTGCATGACAAGTTTCTGTAAAAAATAAATAAATAAATAAAAAGTCTACATGTTCACATGAAGTACGCGTAACAACAGATATACTTGCGTAGTTCTTAGTGAGCGATGGATATTGAGATTATTCATTTGCAAGCATTGTAGTATCCACGTCGTGCAAGCTGAAAATGACATAAAAATTTGTGTATTTCGGTATTAATATGCGGGGTACATGTGCTCGCAACTCTGACTTGGCCGCGCACGGCTTTAAATTGATGGCATAGTACAGTTCAGTCCGAACCCACGGCAGCCCAGCCTTGGCCTACAATGCCATTGTTCTTAGAACTGATTGATGAACTTCAAAACAATGTACATAGCATATGTTGTCATACTATTCAGTATTTCCTTGTTTGCTACTACCTTGAATGACATGTACATATAGTATATAAACATACATCTATTCTAATAATCTACATCTTTTGATTATGAGCAATTCTTGATACTGCATGACGCATAATTAGAGACGAAATAACAAAACTGTCGCGCTATTCGTTTAATTTCCAAGAAAAGACTGCTATAGCGTCGGGTAAATTTGTTGGCTCATGCAGTTTTCCGTGCTACCTCGTTACTCGTACATGCATAAAAACGAAATGGACTGAAGAAGGATTAATTACTGTTTTTTCCCTCTCCCAACTGGTACTTTAATTTGATGGCATATACTGTATGTAACGACATTCTATTATTTTAGTCGGAGCCCACGGCAACCGTGTCTTGGCCTATAATGGCATTGTCCTTTCAACTGATTGATGAACTTCAAAACAATGCACAAAGCATTATGATTGTACCCTACTCATGCGGGTTTCCGTGTTTGTTATTAATACAAGAACCACCATGAATTACATCTAATATACATCTATTTCAATAGTCTACATGTTCTCATGAGTACGCGTAATAACAGACATACTTGCGCAGTTCTTAGTGAGCGATGGATATTGAGATTATTCATATTGCAAGCATTGTAGTTTTCAGCACATTTATATGCACACCTCACACGAGGGATAACCTATAAGGCCGTAGGACCAGGTCAGGCATTCGAACTATGGCCTGACCAAATTTCGACAAAGATCCACGCGTCGTGCTGAAAATGGCATAAAAATTTGTGTATATCGCTATTAATATGCGGGGTACGTGCATGTGCTCGCAACTCTGATGTGGCCTCGCACGGCTTTACATTGATGGCATAGTACAGTTCAGTCCGAACCCACGGCAGCCCAGCCTTGGCCTACAATGCCATTGTTCTTAGAACTGATTGATGAACTTCAAAACCAATGTACATAGCATATGTTGTCATACTATTCAGTATTTCCTTGTTGCTACTACCTTGAATGACATGTACATATAGTATAAACATACATCTATTCTAATAATCTACATCTTTGATTATGAGCAATGCTTGATACTGCATGACGCATAATTAGAGACGAAATAACAAAACTGTCACGCTATTCGTTTAATTTCCAAGAAAAGACTGCTATAGCGTCGGGTAAATTTGTTGGCTCATGCAGTTTTCCGTGCTACTTCGTTACTCGTACATGCATAAAAACGAAATGGACTGAAGAGGATAAATTTTCTGTTTTTTCCCTCTCCCAACTGGTACTTTAATTCGATGGCATATACTGTATGTAACGACATTCTATTGTTTAGTCGGAGCCCACGGCACCGTGTCTTGGCCTATAATGGCATTGTCCTTTCAACTGATTGATGAACTTCAAAACAATGCACAAAGCATTATGATTGTACCCTACTCATGCGGTTTTCCGAATCAGTTGTAAGGACAATGGCATTGTAGACCAAGACAGGGGTGTCGTGCATGTGGCTCGCACTGAACTGTACTGAGTGCCGGAATGTTGATACACTATGCTATCAATTAAAGCCGTGCGAGGCCAAATCAGAGTTGCGAGTAGTAACATACAAAACATACATGTACATGTAATCTGTTTCGTTTTAATAATGATATTATGATCAAAATGGTACAACTGTGCATTAAAATAGTCGTTACATACTGTATCGTAAAATTTTACTGATGATAGAATCAGAATTAGAAACTTACAATAGTAGCAACAATCAACAGTTACAAGAACAAATTACAGAGCTTTCACTACCGCAACTAGTTGAATTGCGGGTAAAAAAACACCGGTATACACAAAATTTTATGTCGTTTTGAGCCGTTTCACGCCACGAGGTGGATCTTGGGCGAAAATAGGTCAGGCCATAGATCGAATTCCTGACCGGCTCCTACGGCCCTTATAGGACATCCCTCATGTTCTTGTTTCGGAAGAAGAAATGTATATATAGTGCTTCAATAGGCCTTATAAAAATCAGCTCACAACTGGAAAAACACACAGCCTCAATCGACAAACAGTATGCTGGGAACAGTCCTCTTTCTAAGCAGCGCTGGGTTTCTGCTATGCGGCGCATCGAGATCACCGCCACGTTAGTTCAACTTTTTATTGACGTGATCATACTGTAATCGGCATCATTCAACAGCTCCTCTGCCCACTGTCTTTCCTCCGACAGCGGCTGACGGATGGGAATTGGTCGGCTCATTGGACATGCTCGACTACAAGAATCAGAAGTGTCCGAATCAATTGAGGTCGTACGACATCAAAAGGGCTTGCGGAAGAATGGCCGGTCAATTATGCAGTTCTTTTACAGTTCCCACTGGGAGCAATAGCTTCCGACAAGTATGCGGGAGATTCCGAGCGTTCCAGGTTGGAAGTCCGGACGGTTTCTCAGCCTTTAATGCACCCAAACCAGTAACGATCGACGGTCCTTACGTCGATGGCATAAGCATCACGTACATGAATGCAGGCAAGCGGGAGCACGTATTCACCTACGCGGGCAGCGTCATTGAGAACAGCGCTAATGGCAATGCAAACGTGTGTCCGTGTGCCGGAGGAACACCAGTACCGCTGTTCGTTAGGAACGCCGACCACTACTGCGAGTCTGGCAATCCAGGCAGCACATGGTCCCCTAACCTGCTTTACTGCGATCCACTGTGGGGACGGAGAAGAGTGTCGATACGCTGAGGAGACGTGCTGCCATGCTCCGCACCAACCGTGGTTCTGCAGGACCCTCGCGAGACGTGTAAGCTCTGACCTGGAGGTCCGTCTCTGTGGCGACGAAGGATTAGACAACGAAGACACTGCGCTGGAGTCGTATGAGTTGTACGTGCGATAGGCACATAAACTCGTCCCGCGCAAGAAGATTGCATGCAGTAGTGACATTTTAGTTACAAGTAGTTAGGTGCTTTCTGAGCATGCACTAAGGCGTGTAGCCATGTCATGTAGTTATATTTCCCGAGCTAGTGTATATACTTGACAACCGAACTACATTGGAAGATTGGAACTTGTGAGGGAGGGCGCGTGTGTGTGAGTGGTAATGCCTGTGGTTATCTTATCTGACATCCATGGGAGGAGCTACACCTCTATGTACTGTAATGGGCTTTATCTGTGTACAGTAATTTACTGTAGGCGCATTGTGCTTCCATACACTCTTTGACTTGTTGAAATATGGGTTGATGTCGATGTACATTGTAATGTGCTTCTTCCCTAGACCATACGGAGGAGCTTACATCCACTCCCCCATACCCCAGCTGGAGCAGGACGTGGGCATGGGTCATTTGTTCCCCCACCCCTCCCCCCCACAAACAGGAAATCCTGAATAACCGTTGCCGACTTAATCACGCTCCACAAAATACAATGACATTTTATTTCATTGTATATGGCCCACTTTTTTTCATCCTCCAACTTAGAGGGCTTCTATTTGTTGCCAAACCATCAGTAAAGTACGAATGCAACTGCCTTGGATTCAACCATCATTTTACTATCTACTAGCTGATCCTGGGACTTCAGATCGCGTACGCAACAAAAACAGCATACTAAAATCTGTCTTAAAGGATGCCAATACCGAAACTGTTTCCCCGCATTCGAAATCGGACACGGTAGTTATAGAAAAGGGATCATGTTATACGTACACACCGAATTTCAGCGCAATCCAGCATGAAATCCCCTAAAAACTACTTATTTCGGGTAGTTACTTGAAAATGAAACGTTATGCAATGAGAAAGTCACGTGAGCAGTTGTGGTTTTGTATTTTTAATACCAATGTTGCATAAACAATATTCCGTAATTAGATTTTGGATTTTAAAAAGTCCACTCAAATGTAAAAGTGATGTAAATTTAAATAATAAACTAGCACGTTATGCACTGTATGCTATTAAAAAGATTTTACAAAACTATATGATCATCTAATTATTACATCCCACCTCCCAATAGTTAGATTCCTTTGTGGGAGTGAAGATCAGAGTTTGGATACAAGTAAAACTGTCTAAACCACCCCCCCCCCCCCCCCCCTCCCCCGGTTCCTACTCCATGAAGCTATCAGTGATAAAGTTGGCACAAGGGGTGATAGTCTTAATTGTTGAAGTCATCAGTAATAACATTGGCACAAGGGGTGATAGTGATGTTGAAGTCATCAGTGATAAAGTTGGCACAAGGGGTGCTAGTGATGTTGAAGTCATCAGTATAACATTGGCACAAGGGGTGATAGTGATGGTGAAGTCATCAGTGATAAAGTTGGCACAAGGGTGCTAGTGATGTTGAAGTCATCAGTGATAAATTTGGCACAACATCACAATCATCCCTTGTGCCAACGGTTATCACTGATGACTTCAACAATATCACTATCACCCCTTGTGCCAACGTTATCACTGATAACTTCACTATCCTCACAAAACATCACTACCACCCCTTGGTGAGGATAATGAAGTTATCTGTAATAAAGTTAGTACAAGGGACAGAGATAAGGACAGTGCAATTAGTGATGATCAGACCAGCTTAGGTGATGCTAGAGAACACTGAAGTGTCACTTCCAATAGATAGAAACTGTCTAATTCAGGAGGTTATACTATCCAATTGTAACTGGTTCCAGTTTTGTGATGTGATTTAGGGGATCAAATTTGCTTCAGCTCTTGACACAGTTTACGATAGCCTAGTTTCTTCCAATGAGCTAGATGATGGCATGATGCACAGAAAGCATTGCTTAAGCTATCTCACATCAAGCATGTGTGCATGACAGGGCCTTTAGTTGTCAACTGTATGAACGGAAGCCTCAGCTCTACATTTTCAGAATCTGACATTATTAATCCATTTAGAGCTGAGGCTTCCGTTCATACAGTTGACAACTGTTGTATAGGGTTAAAAGATTTGATTGACATTCGAGTCAAAGCACTAGTGTCTAGGTGCTGAGACGTCATTCAAAGTACCTAAAGCACAAAAGATTTCTGAAGGACACTTTCTGTGCAGGAAAAAGAGCAAGCGTATTAGTACAATTCTATCTGAATGTAAGGACATTGGAAGGGTTATTGAAGAATTTGTACAAGAGAGAATATGCATGGCGGCGTATAGGGGTACTGACATTTGATGGCAATACCAAAGTGAAACAAAAGGCTACATATACTGCTATAAAACACATCTTGAGCAAATATACAAACGAAAAATTGGATTTGGTACTGTAGTGCAGTTGTATGTGGCTAGGACAAACGAAGAGTTTCAGCAAAACGCTACAAAGGTATTGCACAGGTAACATCTCATCGCGCAAGGAAAGGGTTTCAACTGTAATACAACCCTGATAGTCATTGGATTGCAGCACTCTATAGAGATCTGAATCATTAACAATACACTGATGGAATAAATATTCTGAATATCAATAGGGATGATGCTGCAGGGTTTAGACTTGACACATTGGCAACTCATAGACTTCATAGAACACTGACTGTCCAGGGACATGACTCTGTGACTACATACATGTATACAGATTATGTAAATAAGTATCCTTCTACACTTCAAACTACATCTTACAATTTTACTGGTACCAAAACAATGCCAAGAACTATGTGCTGGGGTAGTTAAAGCTACTGCTGTGTATTCTAAAAACCCAACACAACATGCAGCAGATCTTAGAATGTTAGAAAATTGTGAATCAATGTCATAGGCTTTTATAAACCCTGCACCAAAACAAATAGAATGTATTAGAGTTGATGGTGCTAGTGATGAAGGCCCTAGTCATGAAGAGGTGCAGTTTCTATGGACAGAAAGGCATTTTGAAAAACAAGTATTGCTACTTTAGTAAGTGCTCGTAACAGTGGAGCTAGCTATTTAAAATCAGTAGAATTACAAAATGGTTGTTTAGCTCTTGGCCATGCAATCTGTTTATTCCCTTAACACTTGCTAGATCTAGTTTAGATTCCACCACTGGAAAGGTAGATCCGATAAAGTTGGCTCACATGCAACATGGACTTAGCCACAGAAGTTATATGAATAGAGTTAATGGTTGCTCATGTGGGGAAACTAGGATACAGTAGTTTCGTTGGGGGCCAATTCAACAGTGGACCAAGAAAGGAGGACACACCTGCCTGCAGTATTTGAAGGTTCACTTTGAACAGAAACAAAAGTTACGTGTACTGCAACCAGACCTGTATGCCCCACTTCGAAAGAATAAGTGATATAAAGTTCACGTCATCATTCTGTCAAAAACATACCTATACAGTACCTGTTTTATCTTGTGGTGTTGCATGAAAAGTAGCTGCTCTCATCCAGTTTGTAAGGAAGAGTCCGATAATTTGCCTACATGGTTTAGACGGTGGCCCCAGTATAGCTTACTTACCCTTACCAATTTCCCAACCCAGAAAAGCTTATGGAGGTGACTGTAATCAGTGCAAAAGGTGATTGCTATGGGCATTTTATGACCACCACTTCAAGCATTGCACACAGATGTACTTCCAATGTTTAAACCTCCATCTGCAGTTCTGAAGGAGTATTTTGATATGTACAATGAAGCTTCACCTAACACCTGCTGTGATTGAAGAAGCAGCAAGGAAGGTACTTTCCACCAGCAGAAGTCAAGATGTAGTTTAATCACCTTGCAAGTGTGCTACCATTCGAAAGAATGCAGGGAAAAAGGCAGCACAAACTCGCAAACAGAAGGCAAAGGCGAAATCTGCTACATTACAGTACAGTTGTGGTGTCTGTCGTGATGTGTACAAAGAGTACACATCGAAGGTGGAGAACTTGATTTGTTGTGATGATTGTGGCACATGGTATCACTTTGTTTGTGTTGGCGATCTAAGGAGTCAATACCAGAACAATATTTTTGTGATAGCTGCTGTTGATCTCTGCATGCGGATGTTGTTTTATTTGTTCGTGTTTTGTTTTTTGTTTTTAAATATATTACACTGCAAAAAACAAAAGTGTGAAGGTCACCCATTTTGTGGTGTGACCCAGCCAATAGGCACTCCAAATCAGGTGTTACCTTCCAAATATATAAACCGATGAAATCACTCTTAAAAAGTGGTGATTTCACCACCGTCTAGGGGTGATTTTATTCCATCGCGGAGCCAGTATTAATAACCAGAATTATAATTATATGAAGTCATAATAATAACGCAGTATGAAAAAAGAATGTTTATAACAACACAAAATAGCAAGTGTTCCTTCATGGAGGCTGCATGACAGGCCTGTGTCCCATACACATCATGGTGCTGTTCAGTCGGTCTTCAAATCAATCATTTTCCGCTGATTAATAAATAACACTGATATCTAAATTGGCTGGAGTTTTTACACATGAATGGGTTTGTCATTTTTGTATGAATATATATTAATTAAAAATATGAATACACCTACATGCACCACCCTAACATACATACACATGGACATACCCAAATAATGTCCATTATGGTTTCTGCCAATGCTCCTGAATGATGGCATGGAACCAGTACATGTAAGTCCAAAGGAAATAGTGTGGCAGGTTTCTAATAGCAACAACAGCACAGTGCACTTAATACTTGTCTACACCCACCTTGCCCATCCTGGCTGCATGGACAGCTGCAAATGTCCTCACAAGGTTATAGCCTTCAACCTGGTGGTTTATGATATGAGACGCCATGCAGGGCTCAGAGGATTAGCCTGAATAGGTACATGTATGGGAGGTGAAGATAGAAGTTTGCAGTTTGACTTACCTTCCCCTCTTGGATACAGCTTTCTCTGTGAAACTTGAATTGTTCAGGTGATCCTACACAATGAAAAATGACGCTCCTACTTCACTCGTACACATGGATGCAAATGCAGCAGTGAGTCGTATCACAATTGTGTTCCATTTTTTTTGTACTATGTCAATCCTCCTATGCTTTGGAACTAGACACTTAGCCGGTGTCAGAGAAAGGGAGGGGGGGGGGGGTACCTTGACATGGTTATATCTATGAAGTCATTGAGAATACGACTGAATAACACCTTTACTAGTGGAATTGACCTTTGCAATCAGTGTTAGGTGTGAGTTCACATCCCCATCTCCCCTCTGTCTACCACATACCTCCA
The DNA here is from genome assembly GCA_013339895.1 of Ephydatia muelleri. Taxonomy (NCBI): domain Eukaryota; kingdom Metazoa; phylum Porifera; class Demospongiae; order Spongillida; family Spongillidae; genus Ephydatia; species Ephydatia muelleri. The sequence goes on along the minus strand of JABACO010000300.1, from coordinate 32,431 downwards.
CCATCTCTCTAGCTTGCAGTGAGCAGGAGCAATCACCCGGTCCACAGTCTCTTGAATGCAGGCAACGCCTCTTCCATGTCACCACACACTATTGTTGGTATATAGGAAAAATGCCAAGCAAAGGGGGGAGTGTTAGATAGAGATTTCAAGCTTGTCTTTTGGATGTTCTGTATCAGATATGTGTATGTGCTCATGAGTGACACATGGGTGAGGTACATGTAATGAGACTCACTTTGTGGTGGAAGAAACAAACTCCAAATACAAGAATGTAATGAGAGGTCAGGGTTCAGAAGGTCATAGATTGTAAGTCAAGTGCTAATGTTGCATGAATGCTCAACATGTACTCTTAATTATAAAACCGCATTCAGGTTGAAAAGCTGTAGTCTTAGGGGAGGCGGTTCCAGACACCCTGGCTGCACAACAGTACATGGTTTAGGGACACTGGGTGTGGGAATCATAATTATAGTCAATAACAATTAACAAAAGAAGAATTGACTACGTTGAAAATAGGTTCAAGCTATAGGTGATAATGATAAACACTTTTCCATTTCTGTTTTCCTAAGTTGTTATTTGCTTTCCTGACACACATAATATCGTAGTTGAGTGTGTATTTGTATATAATGAATGACTTCATGTGTGCGATTGTTGTTTGATATGAAGTTCAACCTTAATTATGTATTTTCATCGCTCTCACAAAAATGCACAAGCTCCAAACAAACAAAAGCATTCACACACACACACACACACACACATACACACACACACATACACACACACATACACACACAGAGCTTAATACATGATTGTTAATAGATAGGATCACTTTTAAAATCCACAAGCACACAACACACAGACGTTAGGTGAAGGTCTAATTCATGTGATCCAATAATTTAGGTTTAATAGCTTTCAATTTGAGACCCACTTATTTCAACTCTGGAGTTGAATTAGCATTATTTGGATATAACCCACTCTCCACAAAACACACAAGCTGCATGCATATGAAAAGAATGATTTAAACCCCCACACATCGCTCCTTGTATCATACCTTTGTTGATTGTCACCCAAGGTCTCCCTGACAAGAATTAACTTTGCTTTGCCCTAACTATATGATCTGCAGCTGGAAATAGAGTGAGCAAAATTCATCAATTTTACTCAAATACTCACACACAGATCTTCTCAACACACACAGCTTCATACAGAATAGTTAATTGATAGGGTCACTGTTAAAATCCACAAGCACATAATACACAGACACGCACTCACACATTATGGTCCGCTTTTGTTTCAGCAGAGATAATCTATATATGATCTCTGGTTTCAGTGATGGCTCCTGCTCATGATCCAATGGTCAGCTTGTAGTTCACTACACACATGCTGAAGAAACATGAAGCAGTCTGTCACTGGGCATTATTGAAATGGTACTCAAGAACTAGTATTATTTGTTGTGCCCTTCTACATTAACTTGCAAAAAGTGGGTAGAAGCAATTTCAGTGCCCAACCTAACATAAGAAAGGAGAGTTGATTGAATATCGATTGCTATTGTAACATTTCTGTAAACTCAGTTAATTAACGGGAACTATACGGTGGCCCTGAGGTCGCGCGACAAAACATTGCACGACGCTCGATTTTGCGATTGAACAATATAGCAACGGTCCGATTCCGCGCCCAAACAACGATCCAATTCCGCTACCGTACAACAGCCCATTTTTGCAATAATCTATTCGAACAGTGATCCATTGTTGCAATGATATATTTCTGCGATCGAACAGTGTCGCATTTCTGCGACCGTATAACAGGCCGTTTCTCCGACCGACCAGTCAAACATACTATGGGATATAGGTGGTACCTTGCATGACGTCATAAGCAGTATTTATTATTGGTACTACTAGAATGGTTCGCAGATACGATCCTGTTGTCGACCGTAAGTTAACGTATCACAATCATGCAACGATACATGTACACGCACAGGACTAATAGTGCGATACTGGAAGACAATCCTGGTCATACTCGCGTATCTGCGGCTGATGCACCACGTGGTTGTTGGGTAAGCGTGTATGCAGGCTACATTAGCACGCTACCAGTAAACTAACAGTATCATTGTATATCTTTCAGGCTAAGAAAAGGCTCGCTGCACTGGGACTAAAACGGCGCAATGTTGTAGAAACACGCCTTACAATAGTGCACCAGGCCATTAAGGTACTGAGTGCTGAGCTACGAATATACAGTGATGTGACGTCTCCACATTAGTGGGCCATAGAATGAGCTGCAAACCTCCAACTGCTGCCTCGGGTACCGGTCAATAATGTTAGCGATTGCTTCAAACGAAGTACGGATATACCATTAAAAGGTGCACATGTAAGGGTGAGGTACAAATGATCCTTGACACTCTCGTCACTCCTCTAGATCCACTGTGATGATTGCTACTCGCCGTGATGGATCCTGTTGGTTCACGGCTATGAAAATTAAAACGACTGACAAGGAGAACCTACATGAACAAGGCAATGATTTCTCTGCACCATTCAGCTACTTTGAGCTTCGTGATTCATTGCAGGGTCCAAACTGGTGTTGGCACATTGATGGGTACGATAAGCTGAAAGCTTTTGGATTTCCAATTCATGCTTGTATTGATGGGTAAGTATCTTGCTTCATCATATTACTCATATTAGTCATCATGTGTTTATAATTAAACCTTCCAGGTTTTCACAGAAGATCATCTGGTTGGAGCTAACTTCCACTAACACTGATCCCAGTGTGGTGGTGAAGTTCTTTTTGGATGCAGTAGTAAAATTGGAAGGTATGCCACATGCCTTGAGAGCATATGCATGCACCTGTACTGCAAGTTGACATCTGTGTGTGCCTGTATGTATCAAGTTGTTGCTTGAGTGTTGCGTGTTTGTGTTTGTGTAGTGTGCATGTGCTTGTGTCATTCTATTTCCACAGGGTGCTAACATCCATGTGTGTCACACCAACTTCAAATATTACTTTGTGTGACTGTGTGTGTGTGTATGTGTGTGTGTACATGTGTATGTGCTGTGAGCATGTGCTTATGTCCTACTGAGTGCTAAAACAACCAATCCCTCCCTCACTGAGGGGTTTGATTGTTGTGGTCACACGATTACTTTATATGTGACTGTGTGTGAGCGTGTGTGTGTGTGTGTATGTTTGTGTGTGTATGTGTGTGTGTGTGTCTGTGTGTATGTACATGTGTATGGGCTGTGAGCATGTGCATATGTCATTCTATCCTACTGAGTGCTAAAACAACTAATCCCTCCCTCACTGAGGTGTTTGAATGTTGTGGTCACACCATCTTGAGGGATTACTTTATATGTTACTGTTTGTGTGTGTATGTGTGTGTGTCTGTGTGTGTGTCTGTGTGTGTGTCTGTGTGTGTGCCTGTGTGTGTGTCTGTGTGTGTATATGTGTATGTGCTGTGAGCATGTGCTTATGTCATTCTATCCTATTGAGTGCTAAAACAGCTAATCCCTCCCTCACTGAGGTGTTTGATTGTTGTCATCTTCAGAGTTTATATGGGACTGTGTGTGTGTGTGTGTGTGTGTGTTTGTGGGCAGCTGTGTGTGTGCAGATGATATGTTCATGTTTTATTTATTTGGAACTGTATACTGCAGGATGTCCCACACTTATAAGAAGTGATTGTGAAATGGAGAATGTGTCTATTGCCACATGCTAAATGGCTTTTAGACATGACCATGATGACCAGTTTGCAGGTGGCAGTCGCTTCATGTTTGGAAGCTCCATCAGAAACACTGTATAACATCATGTGCTTCGTTGCATCCATCTTAACCCATGGTTCTTCGTATAGCGAATTGAGAGCTGGTGGTCAAGGCTGAGAAGTTTTAGAAGTGCATGTGACTGGTGGATTGGTCTATTTAAGGTGTGTTCTGTGATTCCATATGTAAGTCTGGTTTTCGGTTTGCATTTCCTGTCCCTCACACACACATTTGTGCACATGTATATTGTGTTTGTGTGTGTGAGAGCATCCAACCTGAACAAAGAGAAAAAATAAACTCTTCACTTGGTGACCATTGAGGGTTACGCACCTTCTGTCAGGTCCACACTCGTTACCCCAGTGATATTGAGGATGCAAATTACTTCCCTGCAGCTTGGACGACATTATACCTGGCTTCTTGGAACATATGGTCCTCTCCAGGGCTGGTAGGAGTGTGTGTGTGTGTGTGTGTGTGTGTGTGTGTGTGTGTGTGTGTGTGTGTATGTGTGTGTGTGTGTGTGTGTGTGTGTGTGTGTGTGTGTGTGTGTGTGTTTGTGTGTGGGTTTTTGCGTTTGTGTGTGTGTTTATGTGTGTGTATTTGTGTGTATGTGTGTTTGTGTGTGGGTGTGGGTGTGGAATGTGTGGGTTGGGGATTTGGAATTATCATTTTCTTCCGAAACAGGATTCAACGTATGCATGTATTTGAATTGAATGCATTACATGTATGTAATACAATTTTTTTCATTAATTTTTTTTTAAAGCGCACTTGTGAATTTGTAGCGTAAAATATGTCGAAAGATAGTCGCGATTCTCCACTTAATGATAGCTCGTTCCAAGAGGCATTGCTAACAGCCCTCAAACGCAAAGTTGTGAGCTCTTCACGACGTGATCAATCGTCATTGTCAGCAATAGCGAACTCCCGCGACGTGAACTATCGTCTTCGTCTGATGAATCTCGATCGCAGCAGAAAGCGCAAGCAGGAGGAGAGCTACGAAGACCTTCTATGTTCGTATTGCGAGCTCACATCCTCGAAAGATGCGAAATTTTTGCAAGTAAAATGAAGAAAAATGAAGTGTCAGCAAAGGGTGACGAAGAATTGTTTGGCGTAAGTTTGCACTACTACGAGCACATTGTTAAAACTGATTTTTTAATATCATGAGCATACATACATGTATGCGTTTCCGATGGTTAAAGGCTATGCTCATGCACGATTCAAGGAATGGATTATGGCATGTATATAACTGCATGATGGTTGAATCATCGGTCATTTTCCCTTCTTACTTTTTACATGTACTGCTAGATATCGGTATGCAGGATGGTGAAAACCAAGAAAGGTGACGGCTATAGGCGCCATGGTGACAGATGCAGGGTTGGGATTTATGCACAGTGACTCGTATGATGTCATCAAGAAAGCTGCAGTTCCACTGCTGAGAAAAAAAGTAAACTTTGACACCGGTAGTCTTATCGTTTCACAAGCTCCAGTCGTCAATCTTCCCCTCGAATCTGGTGCATGGACATTGGGGGGAGTTCTTGAAAGGATTGGGGGTATGGGAAAGGCTAAAAGGCTTGTTCTAGGCATATACATGCCTGAAGATAGTGTAAGTATATATAGCCTTCAGCCATGCAGCATAGTTTATACATTATTATCATATACAGGAATCAAGCAGCAGTGGGACAACAAGTATGATACGCTAATTTGATTGCCAAAAAATAAGACAACGTGCTATTACATTTATTCATACCTTTATAGAACTAGAAGGTAGCACCAAGCATATGCCAATGTCACCAAAGCCAAGCAGTAAAAAAGACAAGTTAAGCAGCAGTGGGGCAGCAGATATGATATGAACTATGTGTATATTATGTACTAATTTGACTGCGAAGGCAAAAGTCAACATGCTAATAATGACACTTATATATACATGTACCTTTATAGAACTAGAAGGTAGCACCAAGCTGAAGCCAATGTCACTAAAGAGCAGTGAAAAAGACGAGATGCAGGAGGTTGCAACTAAGACTAATATAAGCATACACTTACGACTTTCCTTCCTTTCCTTAAAATTGAGACACAGCCCACAACACGTATCTGCCCCAATCATTGATCACACAAAAAGTAATTTATAAACACCAAAGTTATTTTTCCATCATGATGTCATTGCTTTTTTAACAAGGGAAAGAAACTATACGAGGTATATGACTAAGTGCAACTGTAGTCTCATATTTGCCCCTATAATGTCATTATAATACAGAGGGACTGGTTATACAGATGGAGCACCTCATTATTGGGAACAAGATCGGAGTTGGCAGTTGGGGGGTTGTTTGCAAAGGTGACTGACTACCTTGGCACTGAGGTTGTCATAAAGATCATAAGCATTCCTGATGAATGCATAACAAAGAAAACACTTACAGAAGTGTCAAATTTTAAGTTAAGTATCAGAGATATCAATATGGCACTATCACCTACTATGCTATATTACAACAGACAGCTGAAGCACCCCAACATTGTTACCCTTATGGGTGCATGCAAAGAAGTAAACCAACTTCTGATTTTCATGAACTATGTAGATGGGTGCAATCTTGATCAAGCAATTTTTCAACGGTCACTTGCGGTTAGCTTGCAATAGGAATAACCTTGTGTATTTAAAACATTTTAATTTTCAGATGGATCCTGTTCATATTGGAAGCATAGCAAAGCAAATTGCAAGGGCACTTGCATACATGCATAGTCGTGACCCTATTGTGATCCACCAGGACTTAAAACCTGCCAATGTCATGGTAAGGATGTGTATTGACAGAATAAGTAAATAAGTAGTACATTCCATTGTACAAGTATCATGGGATTATCATGCATACATGTGTGACTTGGGGGTTGCCAAACTACAGAACAACTTGGCTACTGTTAAAACTTCTAAAGGGTCTGGTGCAGGGACTGCGCCTTTTAAAGCACCGGAGATGTTTGTGGATGCCAAACGATCATGGTAAGTTGACATTTATTCATTCGGATGCTTGCTGGTCGAGCTGAGTACAGCAAACCGAGTATGGGGGGAACTGAATGCAGGGCAACTAACAGCCAAGGTGTGTGGCACTTACATGGTAGCCCCTCAACCACCCTCAACCTTGGATGTTCCGGAAACATACCAGGCAGTGTGTGAAAAATGCCACGGCTACAGGAGCAGCAATGGCTACGAATCCGAAGAAGCTCAAGGGCACCAGGACGTACAAAGCATCAAAAATGTAACACCTCAGGTTGTATTGAGGTGTTTGATTGTTGTGGTCACACCATCTTCAGGGATTACTTTATATGTGACTCTATGTGTGTATGTGTGTGTGTATGTGTGTGTGTCTGTGTGTGTGTATCTGTGTGTGTGTACATGTGTATGTGCTGTGAGCATGTGCTTATGTCATTCTATCCTACTGAGTGCTAAAACAACTAATCCCTCCCTCACTGAAGTGTTTGATTGTTGTGGTCACACTATCTTGAGGGATTACTTTATATGTGACTGTGTGTGTATGTGTGTCTGTGTATGTGTGTCTGTGTATGTGTGTCTGTGTATGTGTGTCTGTGTATGTGTGTGTATGTGTGTGTGTATGTGTGTGTGTATGTGTGTATGTGTGTGTATGTGTGTGTATGTGTGTGTGTATGTGTGTGGGTGTCTGTGGGTGTGTGTACATGTGTATGTGCTGTGAGCATGTGCTTATGTCTTCTATCCTATTGAGTGCTAAAACAACTAATCCCTCCCTCACTGTGGTGTTCGATTGTTGTGGTCACACCATCTTCAGGGATTACTTTATATGTGACTGTGTGTGTGTGTGTTGTGGTGGGCAGGTGTGTGTCTTTGCCGATGATATGTTCTTGTTTCTTTCATTTGAACTGTATACTGCATCCATTTTAACCCATGGTTCTTCATGTAGTGAATTGAGAGCTGGTGGTCAAGACTCAGAAGTTTTAGACGTGACTGGTGGATTGATCTATTTAAAGTGTGTTCTGTGATTCCATATGTGCATGTTTTTTTTCTTTTATGTGTCTGCATGTGTTTCTACTCAGACGTATTGCGGATGGATTGTATAATCCAGATGTACGATTACTTCAGTATGTTCTTGCTATTCCTGACCAAACTACTCTAATGCGACAAACAAAGCAGACAGGTAGCTGCCTATACGTTTGCACCTCTGTTGCAAAAGGAACTTTGCGAATTTAAGAACAGGCGGAATCTTCACAGAATTCAACGGAACAGATTTGCTGCGTGTCCTTGTGATGTGCATAATGATGTGTACTATCTCAGTAGTCACTTAGGTATGTTGCATTATAAGCTACTAGTTTTATAACATGTATTTTTATTTCAGGCAGTAACTACAGCAAATCTATTGGTGTACATCTCCTTGCACACTGCATTCAGAAATACACAGACGATATGCCACCGTTTAATCCTTCTGAATTTCAAGTGTTAGCAGATTATATTTTGTCACTCATTGATTTTTCACAGGATCAAATTACAGCTGTAAATTGCACATTTGTGTGCTCTTACCTAGTATTTGTTTTATTAAATGTAATATAAATTTCAGATTATATGTTCCAGGTGCAGATCACACATGTGCACAGGCAGATATTGATTACTTGTCTAATTCAGTTAATACTTGGATTGCTGTTGGTCGCTCAGCAGGCTGTGGCTAACTGTGATTGGTTTGGTGGTACAGAGTAATTCATTTAGAAGATATGTGCATCCTCAGCTGGGGATAGGCATCTGAGAAGCTTGTAGAACATGATGCGTAGTAAGGTGCTGTTGACACAGTTTGTATTGTGCTGTAATTCCTTCACTCATATTGCAGGCCACATCATAGTGTACGCAGGCCGGCACTTGCACAAGATGCACATACCTTATGTGCACATGCATGCATATGTAGGTGGTTTTGCTGATCGATGAATCTCAATCATGCCACTTGTGTTGTCTGTCTCACACTAACAGTCAAGGTGTTGGAGCTGGCATAAATATGCAACCGGCCTATCTGTCGTCAGCTGCCCATCTAGAGCCAGTCTTTATGTATAAGGGCGAGATGTGTACAGGTAAGTTTGTTTTCATTCGAGCCAAAGGGTATGAGAAGGTAGGCACCAATTATAACTGCTGGGAGGATCAACAGGGGTATGGTTGACATAAACCACTATTTAATGAGATTCCACACCAAGTGAATCTCATTAGCGATGGGTTGTAGCTATCGCTAGGAACATAACACGCAGCCTAACACCACTATGAATGGGGCATATTTTCCCAATGTGGGATATGCAGATTGTGAGCCGCTACTGTCGCAAGATTCATGCCGCTGCAGGAATCCCAGTCTGATAGTTTCTAACCGTCAGACGTGTCCCCAGACTAGTATAGTATCATTTTGAAGTCTAATGTGTTCACCACAGCGAAGTTATAATAGCAGTTGCACGAAGTACAACAAGCTAGGGTTCTTGCTGCCGAAGAATGAAATACTTTGAGCCCGCATACCGGCTGTTTTCCGTTTATCTCAGAATGCTGTTAGATTGTCCTTAGGTTATATGTTATTAAAATGCTTCACATTTGAATCGCCATAACTTCGTAACGGTAATAGTATCGACTTGTGTAGTATGCTACACCACATCTCTGTGGAAGAATACAGGAAGATTCAAAACACTACACAAGAGATTGTTAAGGAGTTGTTAATGGTCATAAACAAGTTTAAGATCCTTTCTTCAAGCAGAATTCAAGTGTCAGCCAAGATTGCAGAATCGGATGCCCGTTTGTAAGAACTTCGATGTACTGATTGAGAAGCTGCTACATGCATCTAAATTAAATTTTCACCATAGCCACTTGTGAGTGCATGTGGCGCGTGTGCGGAATATGTACTTGCACATAACATACACAGTATTACAAACAATGCATAACAACGTATCAGTTAAACGAAAGCCGTTTACATGTCAGTAAACACATCTCCCTTGGCTATAGTGATGCATGTATTCGAATACACTGTAGCTAGCCAAAGCATTAGATCGGATAACAAACGGAGAGTCATTGTAATGCTTTTCAGCTCACCACTACAATGATTTTACTATAGTATGCATCTGATAAAATTTGTTTATTATCAGTACATTTTAAAATATAGTAGACGTATTGGGGTCAGAATTTTCTATAGGCTCATAGCCTCTACAGATGGGCACGCTCAGCTTCCTCTCCGTGCATCGTAGGTTCTTAGCATGCAGACACATGACGATTAGTGCCCAGTGTATATATAAGTTCAGGACTCGAAGCAAAGAGGTACCCACTACCAACACACGATACTGGTACTTGCATCAATACTACAGAGTGAGAATCCACCAACACTCTGATGCATGAAGTGAATAAATAAAAAGTAGGTAATTAACATGCAAGCATTAATCAGCGTACATGTACCTCTTCATAAATCAACAGACATCTTAATTATATGTCCACATTTGGGGTCTAAATAGTACATTCTTTCAGGGCACAGAGATGAGATGTCTTGCACCAATTACCATACATTGTCTAAAAATTAGTGAACAGGCATTTGTCAATCTGCTACTAACCAACAGGCTGCTCTGCGAAACATCTACAACCAATAGAATTTGTGCGATGCAGCACTCAGATTGTCGAACGAAGAAGAGAACGCTATATGCTTGTGGTTATTTTATGCAGGAGGTACTAAAATCCCTTAGATCCAGCAAAAAAGCTAATGCCATAAAATTTGTTTAGTGCTTGTCTAACATGACTTGTGAGGGTGATGAGTCTTCTTATTATAATTACACCTTACACTTGGACAGGCATATCGAAATTTCAACAATCTGTATCAGTTGCTTGTGTACTGCATTGTGTACAGTGTCTTTGTTTGTACAAAACTGTCATTAAAATTATGTCATAATATGTACATGGAACTGCATATTCAGGCATATGTCACAAAGAGGTAAGTAATTTTGTTAACTGTTTGAGCCTAAACAGCTCCTTAACGATCTCTTGTGTAGTGTTTTGAACCCTCCTGTACTCTTCCAACCATGCTGATGTAATCTCATGACCCCACAAAGTTATCCACCTTTCCACCAACATTTGCAAGAGTTATCTTCACTTTCAATGCCAACGCTACCATTGACCAGTAATATTGGACATCGTTAATTGTCAACAAAAATTGTATCTATCAGTTGCTTGATGTCAGCTGATTGTACATATTTCCAAGGTATGCTGGCAAGAAGAGTTCCGTTTGAACTTCTACAACTTTAAACAACAAAGATGGACACTCCCCTACTACAAGCAATCATCCTCTGTTGACTCACTCATTTGACAGTTTGCTTTTTGGAGCACATCTTTGTTTTGGTAGTTGGCTATCATCAATGTTTTCAATATCATCAGGAAATAGCCACTATTTACGTGCACAGTTACTTCTTACTGGCATCATTGCCATACTTCTTTGCACTCTTATGGATTGTGCTGAAACTATGCAGTCACTTACAATTGGATTTTGGCACTGCCTTCCTTTCTGTCTTAATTGTCCAAAATAGTTTTCAATGGGGATCTAGTGATAGTCAGTTGTTCACTTAGAACATATTACCAGGCAGCTCAAAAAAATAGTTATAAGTTCAACAAATGATGAAACCAAACCATATATATTGCTGCACATATTAAGGTGATGCATGGTCTAAAGGCCGGCATACACGGGGCGACTTCCTGCCGATTTGTCGCATGCAACTCAAATGAATATGGACAAATGTTCCGCAAACCATCAGTAAACTAAACAATTACGGAACTTTTACCCATATTTATTCGAGTTGCATGCGACAAGTCGGCAGGAAGTCGCCCCGTGTATGCCAACCTTAACCTCAAAGATCTTCACTGAACAGTTTCTTTACTAAGCATAAGCTTTGCTTTGTCAGAATTACCTCTAGTACTTACACTTCTTTCCCATTCATCCAAATACCCCTAGAAGTTCCTTTTTAACCACTAGTAAAGATAGATGTAACAGTATGTGTTACACACTTTGCCTAATGAATGCCTACCAAACTTACAGACAACCTGTCATTGGTGCATGATGTGTATGGCATAAGATTGGATTAAATTTTTTTGAAATGCTCATTAGGGCTTCTCACAAGATGTGCACACAATCGACTATAAAGGGCACATAGTTGTGAACAATAGGCAGTACTACATGTGCATTTTATCCCAAAAATCAGCATAGAAGAGCTTACAATGTGTATGGTTGATGAAAATGCTAAACCATATGATGAAATGTTAGGAAAACTTAGTCTCTACTTTGGCCTTTATTTCACCACTACAACATAATGCTTCCACCATCGCATGCAACTTAGCCGTTTCTAACCAGTGCACATCTGAGTTTCCAGGACAAATTGTACATGTGTTTACTAAATTTGAAAACTTCAACCATATCTTTGCAGTCAAGAATATCAAGGATATTCTTTTGAACATGTCTGCATTATAGATGCACTTTCCATGTGTGGTCTGCCATTCACAATTATGTGAAATGAACAGTGTAACAGTAGATGGTGTTATTTGGCAGTTCAGCTAACCTGGATATCAGTTTGTGTAGTTTCATTGCTCCAACCTCCTCCAAGTGGTGGTAGATGCTGACAGCCTAGCCTTCAGTAAATTTGTTCCATGCATCTCAAGAGGTTCCTTCAAGATGCCTTGCAGGACAAATGTCACCAAAATGATACACAGGTGTTATTAATAAAGAGGACAGCAGTTGCATTGTCACAAACAAGGTTCAACCGGCCGTAGATCTCATTGAGTACAACGAACTTTGGCTGGCATGTGGAGGTGGCAAGTCTAGAGGCAACTGAATAGATGATGGCAATGGCTTCCTTTCCCCAAGCCCCACATGTTTCAACCACCATAGGAACACATAAGCACCTTAGTTCTGAGCATTTCTGGTCATTAGATTGGTGCTTCCTTGACTCAGTGGTCTGCAGCAGCTGTGACCAACCCTCCCGGTTCCAAGAGAGTGATAGGATTTAGTGGTGAGGTGACGGACTCATCAAATACTGCTGCTCTGCCCAAGAACCAGTTGGGAAGTAGGGATGTCAGCTGGACAGGTATTGCTGTGGTCTCTACTTAAGTTATTGTGGACTTCCACCTTAACCCCTATGTGAGCCTGATGACAGGTTGTCCCTAATCCTATTTTGACAGGAGACCACATCACCACCAGATTTGCATGGTGGCAAAGGTGATCAAGTACACTACCAGGCCCAATGCACATTGGGAGCCCTCTTTGAAGCATCAAGGCCAAACCACCATTTGATGGCAACCTGGAAAACAGGGAGATCCATGTGAAGCTCTAAGATCTCAAAGGGCACAACAGAAAGCCAAGATGCAGCATGGAAGGAAGGAACTGACAAGAGATGCGCTTTGTTGCTAAGAAAATGAATGAGACAGATGGTGAGGTAAAGGCAGACCAAAGTCAGACGAGCATTAGGAGGATGCTGCCTATGTGTGGTGGGGACAATGACCGAAAACCTGTATTATGAATATAAATAAACATAAAAATAATAATGATTCCATTAAGTGGTGGCTGCACCAACACTGGTGCTGTACGTGTGACTCTCAGCAGGTGCAGCAGCCAGAGCTACTGAGGAGAGGAAGCATGAGGCCAATGTTGCAAAGTGCAAGGAGCTGGGGTGGGTCTGTCTTCATGATAGTGGAAGCATATGGTGCTTGGGGGGGGGGGGGGGGGGGGGGTGGGCGCTTACCAACCATTTCCAACAAGGCTAGGACAGTGCTTATTGCCAACATTTATGGCAGGTTGAACCTGAACCTTGTCAGAATCAACACACTGCCATAGTCTTTGCCTCTAACAACTAATCATAATAATTATACTGTAGTAACTGTAGTAGCACAACACTACAGATATAGTCCAGCTGGGGTCAATATACACAACTACATAGAGAATGTTGTTCTCTCAATGCTCCACCATTTTATATGGAGGACTTGATGCCTTGTCCCTGCTCCTGGTACATGACATCACTATGACATATTACCTACCCTGTTCACTACATTTCTCCCCTTTTATTTACCTAACCTGGTCACGCGATCAGATGGGGGGTGAGGTATGCGAGATCCGTCCTTGTATTTGATGGTTGGTAGGGTTGTGATGAAACTGCTTCATGTAGCCATATGCAGCTATACATGGGGGCTCATGTGGTGAACCATTGTGTTCAGACTGGTGCGTTGAGTTGATGAAAGGAGTGCACAGAAGAGATTATTAATGAACAACACCGAAACAGGAAGTAGAACATCACTATGCAAGGAGCTGGGGTGGGTCTGTCTTCATGATAGTGGAAGCATATGGTGATTGGGGGGGGGGGCGCTTACCAACCATTTCCAACAAGGCAAGGACAGTGCTTATTGCCAACGTTGAGGCTGAAATACATTTTAAGAATTGAAGATAAGATCCTCATACTCCCAGCTCTTTTGTGTTGATTAGATACAGCTCAACCAGACCCTTGGTTGTTTTAACATTTATAAGCATTGAACTCCACCATATAGGTGTGGAAGTCATGCTTGACTTGCAATAGCTATTTGATGCATGCAAAGGTAACTGAACAATATCACCTTTGGTGTGTACAGAAAGTAAATATGCATATTTACACTTGTTTAAACAAGTAAATTCGAACCTTGACACTGCTATAGCCATAAGCTCATCAAAACGTATTTATTGCTAATACTATACCACTACTATAATAGTATATTATATTACAAATGAATATAAGACTACAAACAATTATTAAAAGAGAGAAAAAAAGAAAAACACACACACACACAAAACATTTTCAGCCCTCACCCACTGAATGCTGAAACCTAGCACAGGATAGCAAGGCTCTGGCGAACTAAGGTGAGGTTCAGTCTCTGATAGATGCTTGTAATTTTCTTTGACGAGAGATATTTATTTTAATTTTACTATTATGGTGGAGGCTGTTGAGTTGGTGAGATTCAACTGGCCATAGATCTCATTGAGAACAAGGGACTTTGGCCAGCATGTGGAAGTGGCAAGTCTGGAGGCAATTGTGCAGATGGCTTCCTTTCCCCAAACTTCATATGTTGCAACCAACGTGGGGACACATACACACTAATGTTAAATATATGAGAGGGGTGGGGTAGATGTGAAGGCTGAAAGACATACTGGTGCTGTTTATGATACTTTTCCCTAATGACCAACAACTTTTAAACCTTGTTCCTTCTCAGATAGTATGGTGACCCCAATACATAGAAGTCACACAGTGCATGTAGATGGGGGAAGGTAATTGCAATGAATGAAAATTGTGACCATCATCTATACAAAACCTGATTAGATAAGTGAATTTGGACTAATAACTATGGACAGCCATAGTAACCTAAGACAAAAGCTCAAACCCTTTACTGATATAAGTACAAACTTGCTCATCATTGTTTTTAAAACTTGTAAGCATGTACTAAATATACCTTCGCTGGTGCGATTTTGTATTTACACTCATACATTTTTCCTTTGATCAATTTTACACCAGCTTGTAATCTAATTTACTTGCTTAGTCAAGTGTAAACATGCATATGTACCTTCTGTACACACCAAAGGTGATACTGTTCAGTTACGTTGCAGCATCAAATAGCTCAAGAATGACTCCCGCACCTATATGGTGGAGTTCAATGCTTATCAGTGTGAAGACAACCAAGGCTTTGTTGTGTGTCTGGTTGAGCTGTATCTAATGGTTTCCTCAACACAAAAGAGCTGGGAGGATGAGGATCTTATCTTAAATTTTTAAAATGTATTTCAGCCTACTGTGTGACCAACTGAGGATACTCCTTGTATCTGGAATAATCAAACACTGTCTTTTTCAATACCCAACTATTCAGATCACTCATCCATCTCATATAAGTAGAAGGAACCACTGCCCACTTCTCTGTGCCTCCAGATTTTTTAAGGAGAATTTTGATTATCATTAACCATTATGTACATTAATGATAGAAACGGATATCTTCTAAGCTTAAAGGCATGAAATGAAGCAAAAAAGAAGTGTTGTATGAAGACCTACTGTAGTAGTTTAATTTTTAAGTATGCCTCAAACAAAAATCATGTGATATACTGCTGATGATTGACTGTATTGTTCCATACAATATTGATGTCCTGCAATGCAGCACTCACATTTTTCTTTTGACACTTAGATTTTGGTGCAAACTCACTTAAACAGCTGGTCAGATATTCAGAACATGCATAAGATACACTCTGTACTATAAACAGATGCAACTATGATCATAAAGTGCTAACAATTGTAATGTTCTACTGAATTAAATGGCATACACGTTAAAATATATCAGTTATCCTCGTCTATAGGAACAGAATAATACGTAGTGCTTCGCGTTAGAATGGAGGTAGAATTTGGTAGTGTTGGCCTACATAAGGCATCTGTGTTTTCTGTCTGTCTTGAGGACCTTCGGACATATGTCCTTACAATACATACGTGGATCATTACAAGTAAACCAGCCGAATAGCTCCAACTTGGGTACAATAAGCCAGAAGCTACTTGTAAAGGAGTGCTGGCTGGATTATTCAGCCACTTCAAATATATCGCAATATATATACAGTAGCGTCGTTGATGCTGACGTTGGAGAATGTTAATGCAAAAGGAACGCTTGCCATGGGTATAGGAATAACGAGGCAACCAATGATGTATAGAGGTTCCAGCTTTTTCAGATTTTTGTCGAAGATGATATAGACGAACAAATGTACCACCAGACACGTGGTAGATGTTGCCTTCATCCATCCGAAGTAATAGAAAACTGCATCGACAACAATGCATGGTGAATTCAGTCCCTGATTTCGAACATCCCACGGCTAAAAGGACAATACCGTAAACAGCTGCAGAGATGGTTTGGTAAACAGTCAACCGATACAAAAGGGTTCGGTACAGCTTTAGCCTGAAAACCATTACGGCAGCCACTAAGCATAATACAACAGAAAACACTCCAAACACTATGTAGACTAAATCTTCAGCTACATCTTCGCACCACTGCGCGTTCATGGCGCTAATATCGCGTATCTCAGCTATCTCAGCTCCAAGTAAACAATGTTGTTTCGTGCCCAGACATTTAGGTGATGTATGCTGTGAAATAGGTCTGGGCACGACCGGTATTGGAATTTGGCACTATACTTTATATCAAACAGCTCCGCGGTAGGCTGTCGATCAAATCCTATATATTTAAGGGGTCGAAGCTGTTTTACTTGCTCTCTTTGATGATCGAATTCAGGTTATAGTCAACTGTAGTGAAATGCACATGGCTATCAATTGCAACACATCACGTGGTTACCAACACCGTACAGCCATGGATATACTAACACATCACAAATTACACAACCATACGCTACCCCCACACACATGCGGCTAATAGCTAAACTTCATGTATAGATCCTCTATATTATCATCTCAGGCAAAAGCAATCGTACGCGTGCAAAACGATACCTCACGTGATCACACACACACACACACACACACACACACACACACACACACACACACACACACACACACACACACCATAGATTGAAGACCTTACGGAACGGGATTGGAAACGCTGCATCTATTCCAATTCAATGAAAATTTTCGTCCTTGTTTCGCATGAATCTAATTAAGTTCGCGCGGGCTTTCTTGGTGACATGAGAATTGGTGCGGACGTAGACAACTGAATAGAAGGTAAAATAGACAGTTAAGATTCCCTAAAGTCTATAGATGGTTTCTAACTCTTTTGGTTACTTCAGACACAATGTATGTAAAGCTTTAGAGTGCGTGGATCACCAAAACAAGTCGATCAAGCGTTGCCAAAGCAAAGTGATATTTTTGTATGAATCGCCGTGGCAACATGCAGCATGTTCAAGCGACGAAGCATGCCTTGCTAAAACGCTCGATGTTTGAAGAATACCGTGGTGCTGGTTTGAAGAGAACAAGTCCCATGGCTTTAAAGTTACATAGCTTCAAACACAAAAAAGTAGCTATAATACCTTACGTGCCATATGGATTGTTGTGCTGTCACGAATATTTTGGTCCGCGTCTAATTTTTGTCCGGCCGGACAGAAACACGCTGCTCAAAATTGTCTGACCGGATAATTTTGGACGCTCAATTTGGTCCCACGTGGCATTTTTTTGTCCCAGGCGTTTTGAAGTTACTAGCGTTTTGAAATGTCTTCTGAATCTGAGACAGACATTGCCTGCAATTACAAGCTGACTGGCAAGTATCCTAAGGACTGTCCTCAAAACAAGAAAAGAACAATACGAAGACAAGCGAAGTCAATCATTTTGCAAAATGGAGAGGTGTGGAAGGAACGAAAAATGAACGGAAAGACTAAGGTGAGCGTGTCGTGTATGGCTTGCAATCAATAGAGCTGGTTGATTTGGTGGTGAAATAGGCCTAGCGCACAACCAATCAAGGCGATTGCATATGCTCATGATTTTTTACTTCAAATTTGATTTGTTTCTACAGCATAAACTCTGACACATACATGTACTTCCACAACTCGATTGCGAGTTAGATCTCAATTATGATTTCATAGATAAGCGCGAGTGCAACATGTGCTGGTAAGCACTGTGAACTTCTATAAAAGCACTGCATGCCTGCATGTTTCATTTCGTAAAATTGTGCAGGTCGCTATAGCAGCTTAG
The DNA here is from genome assembly GCA_013339895.1 of Ephydatia muelleri. Taxonomy (NCBI): domain Eukaryota; kingdom Metazoa; phylum Porifera; class Demospongiae; order Spongillida; family Spongillidae; genus Ephydatia; species Ephydatia muelleri. The sequence goes on along the minus strand of JABACO010000300.1, from coordinate 14,045 downwards.
CATTTTGTGAGCGATTTACGTATACATGTATGTATTGCAGCCTTTATCAGGGAAAAATAACCGCTTGGAAACAGTGATTAACCTTGGATACATGTACATGTAGTCTTCAAGATTGACCACAGCCTTTTCGACGTTTTTTGTAATGCCAACTGTTTCTAGCTGTGAATTGTTGTTGCATTGTTTAAGAGCATTGTTGTATTCACTCAAATACATGTAGGTTGTGAAGCTCATTTCTGAAGCATTTGAAAAACAGAGGATCCTCCATTCATGCCATTCTGACCCTACCTCTGGCCACCTTTGGATTAAGCGGACGATCAAGCGAATTAGGGAACGTTTCACATGGAAGGGGCTTAATACTGAAGTTATTCAATTAGTAATTATGAAAAGTTATAAAAGAATGTTTTTGCATGATATTCGTTTTTTACAGGTAAAATCTTGTGAAGTTTGCCAAAGAAACTCTGCTAAGTTGGCTGTTGGTTCAACTGAGCTTCATCCGATTCCTGTAGTCACAACATGGCATCATGTGTCAATAGACTTTGTTGGACCTATTTCACCCATTTCAACATCAGGAAATAGGTCAGTCCATAGACTCTCAAAATGAACACCTTTGTGTGCATGCTTGGGTTTAAAATCAGTTGAATGTACATGTATGTATTTTGATAGTTTGTGCATAATGTCTGCATTTTTAATGATTTGCATCCAAAGATTCCGCATGCAGACTGCTTTAGTATATTAAATCATTTGCTTCTGAACTTTTATAGGTACATCCTCACATTGAGTGACCAGTTCTCAAAATGGGTTGAAGCAGTTGCAGTTCCGACTAAAGAAGCGCATCGAGTAGCAAGTGCACTGTACAAGGTGCACTGAATTATGTTTATATGGGTTAATTAATGTATCATTCTCATTGTGTAGATATTCATGCGGATGGGATTGCCCAATGTACTGACAACTGACAATGGTTCAGAGTTCAGAAACAAATTGAACGCTGCTATGCTGAAGAAGTTGGGAATAAGGCACTCATTCATTACTCCTTACCATCCACAGGTACAATCTCATGATGTTTATTTCATTTGATCTTACAAAAATGTTTTTGAACAGTCCATGGCCTTGATGAAAGGTACAATCAAACTCTGCAGAGTATGCTTTCAAAAGCAGTAATGGGACATAAGGAGATGTGGGATGAGTTTATTGATTCTGCATACAATACCTCAACTCATGAATCAACTACATACTCTCCATTTGAAGTTATGTTTGGCAGAAAAGCTAGACTACCGGTTGAAGCAGATCTAAGGCCTATTCCAAGCAATTACGATTCCAGGTACAAGTATTGTTCACATTTTTATTGCATGGTGTAGTATTTTTATTTCCCTTTTCTTTCAGACTTGCTCATGCACCAAATACATCCAACCAGATGGCACAGGTAGCCAAAGAAAGACAAGAAATTTTAAAGGATGTGAATCCTCACTGCACAGGTATACAGTAAATGTAACACCTGTATTATTTAATTAATAAACGTACTTATGATTCTAGGCAAAGCAAAAGCAGCATTATGATGCCAAGCATACAAGAGCCAAATTATTTGATGTTGGTGTGCAGGTATTTAAAAAGGATTTCCTTCGTAAAAAAAGAAAAGGGGGGAAACTGGATCCTCGATGGTTAGGACCATACATCATAACTCAAAAGCTCAGCAAGGGGTTTTACTCTTTGCAGTCTGTTGCAAATCCTTCTGACTGTGTCAAGCGAGTGAATGGAGCACATTTGAAGGCATTCCATTCCCAAGAATATATGAGTAACTCTCAGGATCTCAGTCAGTCCTCATCACCATTGACGCCTCGCCATTCCAGTCAGTCCACACCCAGTCACTCAGGTCATTCCTCACCCCATCACTTGAATCAGTTCTCATCCCAACATTCCAGTCAGCCTTCGCCCATTCACTCCAGTCAGTCTACGCCACAGCATTCCAGTCAACCTCTGCTCATTCACTCCAGTCAGTCTACACCACAGCATTCCAGTCAGTCTACACCACAACATTCCAGTCAGTCTACACCACAGCATTCCAGTCAGTCTACACCACAGCAATTCCAGTCAGTCTACACCACAGCATTCCAGTCAGTCTACACCACAGCATTCCAGTCAGTCTACACCACAGCATTCCAGTCAGTCTACACCACAGCATTCCAGTCAGTCTACACCACAGCATTCCAGTCAACTGTCAACAATTAACTCCAGTCAGTCCTTACCTAAGAGTCCTCATCAGTCTTCATCACATTTGTCAAAAGTGATCAGTTCAACTATATCTTCAGCTTCTGGCTGTCCATCAAACATTATTCAGGTTCCTCTTTCTTGCAATGATAATAAAACAGAATGCTCAGGTGGCTTCAAATGGAAGAAATAGACTGTAGCATACTTTGGGAACAACTTCATTCTTCTCACCTTATGCGTTTGTGGAGGACAGGAGCCTGTGTACTTCATTACAAAGCTGCAGAAGATGATGAAGAATTTGATGTAAGTGTCAATGAATACAAATTGCATGCAGTTGAATTTTATATACAATTTCACACAGGAAACATCATTGAGACTGAAGGAGGGTGAATATGCATTGAACAAGGACATCACAGTTGCTTATGGCTAGAGTACAGAAGTTTGAATGGCAGTACTCCACTGAGAGATGTTTCAGAGGTGACTTTGTGATCGTTAATGAAGAATTGCACGGGGAGTTTGATGAGTTTAGAAGCAAAGTGTATGCATATGTGGATAAGAATACAGCATTGTTGAAGCTGTGGGACTGCTTCAAGTTTGGTGTAGAGCAAGTAAGGTAATTCTACGCAGAGTTCAATTGCTTGGAAGGCGATATTTTATGATGTCTTCAACACATCTGGATGAATTCTGTGAGTGGGTTCATGATAAAAGGCACTTGTGCTGTGATGAGGCGGAGTTTAGAGTGACAATGTTAACTGAACCTTGCATTGATTCCTCACATTTCAAATACAGTATGGATGCAATCACATACAACCCAGTATGTAGAGATTGGCAAATTTCCAGGTGTAGCTCACTTGATTGAATTTTCATTATGGCAATAACCCTCATCATGGTGCAGCATGTAATGAAATGATCGGGATTTCTCAAAGACCCATTAGAACTGGAAGAATATCTGCAGATGGAAATTGCTTTTTTCGGTGCATTTCATTCATCATCACTGGATCACAAGACTACCATGAAGAATTGAGATTACTAGTAACAACATACATGGCTCACAATTCATCAAATGACAAGCTATAAATCCTTCTTCCCCCAAACATGTCAATGCAATCATATATTACACATTCAAAAATGCAGTCACCTGGAGAATGGGCTACAGAAATCGAAATCACTGCAACTTCCTGCTTGCTGAACACAGCAATATGTGTGTTTGCCTATACTGGAAAGATTTTTGAGTGGGTGCAATATTCTCCACATGAAGCAAAGAGCGACACACATCAAGAAGAGTGTATATACATTACCAATGTGCATAATCAGTTTGAACCTGTCAAAAAGATGACGTAGTGGAATTGATGTATTATACTGAGTCAATTTTAGCATGACATTATAAAGCCAATTTATTTATTCCACAACTAACTGGCACGATTTTGAACAATCCAATAGTCTTTGATGACCATGCATGCCGCAGGGGCGGCGGAAGGTGATGTAAAATAGGGGGTGGGTCGGACATGCAAACAATAAAGGGGGGGGGGGGGGTTACGGAAGGGGAAGGTGCCCCCTCCCGCGCGAAGCGCGGTTTTCGGGAGTTCCTTATTTGGTGGCACAGACTATCTATCCATATTGACGCCTGAAAACTCGTACGACGCGATACGCTATGAAACCATGCAGAGATATCTGTTATCACGCTTCTCCAAGCGATCATTCGACTTCTGAACCAATAATTACGGTATTATTTCTTCCATGTGTATGTCAACGAAGCAATAGGGCAACCTGGACAGGTAATCGCAGCAAACACATTGCTTGTCCAGGGATAATTTTGGAGTAGGACCAATTTGCGCAGAATAGGACCAAATTAGGCAGCCACTTTTGGTCCTAGGACAGTTTCAAGCATTGCCTGGTTTTGGTCCGCCGGACTATTTCAGGCAGCCTGAAACGGTCCAGGACAATTTTGGGATAGGACAAAATTGCGCGTGACAGTGCCACTATGGTAGATAGTGTGGCTTCAAAATTAGATTTACGAAAAGAGCTAAGGCCAATAGGTGCCGTAGGGGGGGGTTTGAAGCTTACTGTACTTATAGAAGCGTACTTACAGCCCTGCATAGCTGACAATTTAATTAGGACATGTATCGGCGAGGACGATTGTCAAAAACACAGAAGTACGAACAACAAAGGATGGAGGGGGGTGGCGTTGGTGTATGCCATTAGGCCCGGGAGGGACCCCATTTTGGAGAAGGACTGCACCAATGCCAGCTTGCAGTACACGCCGACTAACCTGAAGACACTGGACGCTTTGCTGGATCTCGTAAGGTTGGCTTGTGGCCATGAACACACACACACAGACACACACAACACACACCACACACGCACACACACACACACATACACACACATGCACACACACACACACAAACACACCCACACACACATCACTTAAATGTCTTCTCCCTCTCTCCAGAAATGGTGTTTCCTGACAATATATTACTGCTACATTCCAACAGGTGTGTGTGTGTGTGTGTGTGTGTGTGTGTGTGTGTGTGTGTGTGTTTGTGTGTGTGTGTACAGTATGTGTATGTGTGTGTACAGTATGTGTGGAGTGTGTGTATGTGTGTGTGTGTATGTGTGTGTGTATGTGTGTGTGTGTGTGTGTGTGTACAGTAATGTGTATGTGGTTACATATGTGTGAGTATGTGTATGTGTGTGTTTTGTGTTATGTGTGTGTTTGTATGTGTGTGTATTGTTTTGGGTTTTTGTATTGTTTTTGTCTGTGTGTGTGTTTTGTTGTGTATTTTTTTTGTATGTTTTTTTTTAGTTTTTTTTTTTTTTTTTTTGTTATTTTTTTTTTTTATGTTTTTTTGTTTTGTTTTATTTTTTTTGTTTATTTGTTTTGTTTATTTTTTTTTATTTTTGTATTTTTTTTTTATGTGTGTGTTTTGTGTGTGTATGTTTGTGTGTATTGTGTTTGTGTTATGTGTTTGTATGTTTGTGTTGTGTATGTGTGTAGTTGTTGTAGACTTGTCCAGTACCTCTTCACAATCCCAGGTTTGGTGTATTTCTGAGCAACAGGATTTGCCTGGATCCATTAGAAAATTTCTTCGGACAACAGCGCCAACGAGGCAGAGCTAATGGAAACCCATTATCCTCTGAGTTTGTCAAATACACAAGCATTACGAGTCATATCAAATACATGTGGAACCATACGTGGAAATTGCAGGGGTGGTGCTTCCATTGATTCTGATATTTTAGACTCTGGTCCCCTTCCCAATGTACACGTGAAAATAAAGCACGCACGCACACGTACAACACACACACCACACACACACACACACACGCACACACACACACACACCATAGATTGAAGACCTTATGGAACCCTCCTCCCTCCCTCTCTCCCCCCCTCCCTCTTCACCTCCCTCCCTCTCCCTCCCCCTCCCCCTCCCCTCCTCCCATCCCCCTCTCTCTCCCCCCCCTCCCCTCCCCCTCCCTCCCATCCCCCTCTCTCTTCCTCCCTCCCTCCCTCCCCCCCTCTCTCTCTCTCTCACTCTCTCTTCTACAAAATCCGACACCTGCCATCACTAGCAATACGGTTTCACAGACTATCCAGTATAACTAACCTATTGTACTAGTTGGCAGCTTATGTGTGCGTGTGTGTGTGTTTGTGTGTGTGTGTGGTGTGCATAGATTGAAGACCTGTCTCCGTCCGGTTATAAACTGTACGGATCACATCCCAGCAACGTAGCGTAGAGCACACTGTTCTTCCTCAGTTAAAGGACGCATGCTTGACTCTGTATCATCTTCTCCTCTCTGTATGCTAAATTCCAGTTTAATAAGTTCAGGTGAAAATATAATCAGTGACGAACTGGTAGAACGCTGGAAATGCCTTTAAATTAACAGATTGCAGTATGAAAACTTTCCAATCCTTAACAAAAGTATCAGATGTTCTGATAGTCTGGAAAGATCTCCACATTTTTTGCTTTTTCGTACTATGTTTGCAGCAGAAAACATGTTTGCAGTCTAACAATCAGTATGTGGGCAAACCATGACAGGTGTTCTCTGTTTCGGATTCAAGCCACCACTCTTGGAGAGCTTGTGATGTCTTTACAGCTGCACATGTGTATTCCGACTCCACTTGAAAGGTTGCTTCTGTAATCACAGCTTTAACTGCTGCCTTGAAATACTCTGTCGATCCTTGGAAGTACGTGTGTATTTTAAAACAAAAGTCAGTGCTGTGGTCTTAGGGTTTACCATAAAATCTATAAATGTAGGTAAGTGGAATGAATCCATACGTAGCGCACCATGTAATGAATGTACATGACGTCATATTTACGTGAAACAGTGTCAATGCCATTGCAATGTATTGCGTTTCCAATCCCGTTCCGTAAGGTCTTCAATCTATGCACACACACACAAATCTTTGAGATTTCAATCAATATTCCAAACCACCACGAAAAATTATGAACAGATTATAATTCCGCAAGAGTATTATTACCGTTAAAAGGTGCGGAAGAAGCCGACACACTTGCGGCGATCATATACACCAATCTCGAGAGGAAGATTCTACTTATCATTCATAGGCATCTGTAAAAAAGGACAATCTTGGCTGTAGTTAACATACATGTATATACCCTCAAATGTACAGTTACAAGCATCCAGTTAGCTTTTATTGGTTCTGGTTTTGATTAAAGTATGTTATTCAGATTGTATTTTTTTACTGATATGCTTTTAAAGAATGGCCGGAGTCTTATTTTGGGTTTCAAACACACAGCAACAATATACAAGTGACAATGCATGCTATTCCTAATAACGTGGAGCAAATTATAACCACAAAAATATGACATACCATCATTTTGGTCTATCTGCCACAGAATTGTGGTACTCACTGGCACTGTCAACCACTACTGCGATTGCCAGTTTTGTGTGATGGTGTGTGGCATCAGCTTAGCACTGGACATGCATGCCCTTGATTGGTTATGTGTGGGCAAGAATACATTTTGCTGTCCTTCATGCTTCAATTCTGTGCATTCGGGCAGTAGTGTGAAACGGAGGAGAAGAGGAGATTTAAGATGATAGCTCAGACATACCACCATGAACAAATTAAAGCGAGTAGGCGGTAGGAGGTTGCTACCGAGGATAAGTTGAGAATGCTATAGAGGTCCAAACTTTCACCCTCTCACTGATCATGCAACTCTCTAGAATAGATCGGTTCCCTAGTGCCGCACCAAAATGGCGCTTTCCCTCAGATGTTATACCAATTCCTGTGCCAGAGAGTAGTTCATTTGCATCGCGCTCATGCTGTGGTGTTACAATCAACCATGTTTTCCCAGCCAATCCCAGGGTTGACAAAGTATTGAATTGAAGTAACGAATTGTTCATGTTATAAATTTATAAAGTACCGTAACCACACCGATTGTACTACATAGTAAACTTGTTAAAATTCAATTTCAAAAAGCAATACCACCTAATTATGGGCCGATTTTGGATATGGCGTTTTGTCAGAGATAGCCACATAACATGATGCTTGTCAAAACTTCTATACATTGCTACGCGATACTAGACATATCGTGATGTGTACTTGTTTGCTATGCGTGTTGCTACGGTGATGTATATAGACAAATACCGTAATTCCTATTAATAAACTAGGTAAACAACCGTGCCTACGCCGTCGTACATAACTCCCCAGCATGCATTACAATTGCATATATTTGATACAAAAAACAGGTAGACAGTAAACAGTCGAGATAAGCAAACTGAGTTAATTAATGCACATTTATTAAACAAAGCGATGCTATAATGTTCAAAGTTTTGCGCCATACAGCTATACAGCAACTTATACTAAAGGTTTGCAGGAATGAGCCGCGACATGTCCATTCCGTTCTCAAAGCGTGTCCTCTCGAGTCAATCTAATCGATCGCCCTGGTGGACGTGGAAATGCATTTGCATTGTAGTCTGCAATCATGTCTAGGACTTGATTCAAGTTGTTCGTGCCATCTGGGTCATAGTAAATGGATTTATTGTTTATTATTTTTGTACAGTCTGGTGTAAATTATACGCAATTCTCCAACTTTAGTGTCTCCTTGTAGGTTACGATAGTCATTTATGATGCGCTGTGCACACGTTGTACACGGAGTCATCATGTCGTAGAACACGATGTCGAAAGAAACGCTGCCAAAATCTATCGCATAGTTTTGCAATAAATAATTGAGCTTATCAAAGGCTTGTTGATCCGGATGGTAATGTAAAGATTCTTCATCGAGGACTTGGTATACGCAGAGTTTCATTCTTTTCAGCATGCCGTAAGTATAGTCGGAATTCTGTGGAACAAGACATAGCACAAACAAATTCTTTTCCATTCTCGTATAAAGTGCTAAAGGATTCTTTTATCCCTTGAACAAGTAATTTTACTTTGCTGTTGCTGATATCGCTGATGGTTGCATCTTCTTGGCGATTGTGAACGAAGAACCGCGCTGTAGTCACAGCAATAAGGCGACCAACACCAATATTCGTAGCACTCTCATGCTCAACTCAACGTGCGATTCTATTATATTCGGTTTTGAAACGTTCCCATTTATATACAGGGCGCTGTTGTTTTTGTTGCTTTGCTTGTTTTTTTTTTCACTGCTATACGGAATGGATTTCCTTAAATTAAATACAAATGACACTCGGCGTGATTCGTGGTTTACTCGCAGAACAGTATAGCTTCGGCAATATTGCCAGTTTTCTGTCTGGAGGAGACAATAGACGCAGGGGCGTTCTGCGCACGCCGATCGGGACCAAAATACGCGTATAGCTCGCGAGTCACAAGCACTTGAGCTCTATTTTGATCTGCCTCGCTGACCTTTGTCATTGAACATTCTATCGAACCAACCCTTCGTGCAATCTCTCATGCCTGCATCAGCCACGTACTATTCCATCAGGTTATGCCCTTTTTCACATAGCGTCTATAGACGAAAAGCTTCTAGTCTGTACATCAAACCGTCCGAGAAAGATGCCCCCTTTCTTCTTGCGATGAAAAGGAAACCTGCCACGTAGAGTTATATCCCCAATGTGGACTTATGTATATACTTATACCCAGGGCCGGATTTAGACAGTTGTGGGGCCCTGGGGCAAATTATACTTGGTGGGGGGGCCCCCCCCCCCTAAGAACTATTTAACCCATCATACATGTACATGTATACTGAAATAATACACAATTAATGTACACAGACACTTTATACACGCGTAGGCAATGAACTGGTAAAATCACACACAATGGGAAGTTATAAGAACGTACAGTATGATCTATTTCTGAAAACAGCGTTTCTCCTAGACTTGCATTAGCAAATTCAGAACAAGCATCCTATTGATGGAGAATATCACTGTGTCACCATTTTGAAGAATACGTTTGAACATATTCTCAGTAACCATACGGCTTACGCCACCAGCATCCTTTCTTTTGGAAGCAGAATACCTTCCATCATTGTTGTAGCATCTTGTGGGCCCATGCAGCACCCAATACTCTCGAAGGTTATCAGTAACTGTCCACTTTGCTGGATCATTGATAGCAGCAGTGGTGGCTGTGGTGTCTAAGGTGTATGATTGAGATGATTGGCTGCTGGAACAAGAAGTATCACATGAATGGACGCTAATGCATACGTCAAGTGGCGCCTGCAGCATTGAAATTGGTACGTATTCATCCATTGGTCGTGACGATTGGCTGCTGGAACAAGGGTCAGAAGGTTGCCAGTCATTAGATGGTGCCAGCATGGTTGCACTTGGTTCAGTTTCATTCACACTGTCATGCGCGTTGTTGACTACGTCTAAGCACTGATGTTCTGCCGCTGCGGTTTCGAGGGTACCAGCCTGGAGGAGGGTACTGTGGTTTGGCTCGTTTTGAATACTTAATCCAAAGGACAAAAGCCTAGGCAGTTTGCTTTGTAGCCTAATCCATTCATCAAGCTGGTCTTTCCGCTTCTTTCGCTTCGATGCTCCACTTCGCACACTTCTATTCTCGATCTCTTGCTCCGGCTCCATATCCATGCTATTAACGCAGATTAGTAATTTAGAATGAGTTACTATAAATCAAAAAAACATGAATATCATTATTATGAGCACCATGGGCCCCCTCAAAAGCAGTGGGCCCTGGGCAGCCGCCCCGGTTGCCCCCCCCTAAATCCGGCCCTGCTTATACCCAATGTGGGTGGTATATACCCAATGTATGTACGCATGGGTAAATACCTCAATGTACATTGGGTATGTACATTGGATACGTACCTTGCATGATATATATCCGCACTCGGGCCAAATTTGCCGATAAGTAATAATCACATGCATGAGATGAGCGTGCTCTCGGCTCCAGGCCAAGACAATTTGTTCTGTCGACCGTAAGTAATCGGTCATGCTCCACACGTGACTCACAATTGGGTGCGGTGTAGTCAATTAACCGCGTCCAGGCATATTCGCCGACATGCACAGTCTGCAACTGGAGCTCATCCATTCATATTTGTCAATGTGCGACCCGAGAAACGTAGGAAGTATTCGAATCTTTCTGCATGCAGATACCATTGCAATACAATGTTCTTTTCGAACGAAATGCACGCGCATGTCCTACATATCAACATTTGAGAGAGAGTGGTCGACCAATTTACATGCGACAGGTTAAATACACATCACTTGATATGACATATATTGACATATCACTTTTGGTGTCGATTCATTGTGTACATGCCATTGGAAAAACAGGAAGAGGAAAGCCGGGGTGATGTTCGAAATGGTAGCTGTTGAGATTATTAATATTGTGTGGTAGAACGGAAAGTGAAGTGGGGCTGTGTACTGAACCTCATATGAGGAAAGGGCTGCTCACTAGGCTGGGGTTCTGGCACGCACAAGGGGCGTTACCTTCACACCACACTGGGGACCCCACCTGGGATACGCCCATAACAAGAAAGGTTAATTGCAGTTTAAGGTTACAACTGTTGGCGTGCCCCGCCTCCGTGCACGAGCTCACCACGGCGCACGCGAATTCATGCGGATAATTGTCAGAGTCAGCAGCGGTGATTTTTCTTTTTTTCACTGACGAATCTGGGCTGGGTATCTGGCACGTTCAAGGGAATGTGCCTTCACATCACACCCCAAAAACTTTAAATCTTTTTATCTTTTTGTCCTAAAAATCATGCACAAACTTATACATGCATATGCTTATTCATGTACAGGTATAATAATATACCTGCTAATGTGCCATAACACACTGCACTCTTACACATACTATGTATAGCTGTCCTATAAATTAACAAATATGTGCCACATTCTTTAAATGTTGTATGCCAATTGCCCTGGCCTAATAGATAGCACCTTGCCTACCCTAGGAGGAACACAATTTTTAAAAACACTCAATTTTTCAAACCAAATGTTCCCATGCATGGTCATGGTTATCTTTTAATTTTGTACAGTGAGAGGTAACAAATGTTAAATTGTTAAGACAGCCATACAGCATACTGTCTAGGACACATGGGATGAAAGGTGTGAGTGTTTTCTTCCCTCCTTCCCTCACAGCTGCAGTGACATTATCAATCATGATATGTGTTCTGAAGGTCTATCATCTATCACTTAACTTTCCACACATTGATTTAATCCCTGTAACTCACATATCCCAGATCTAGTTATCATATTAAGTGCCAATATGGTGAAATATTATAATGTACATTGCATAGAAGTATACAAAGGACATATTAAGCCAATTATGTTGATGTGCACATATATTGTCTCTCCACTGCGCACACATTATATTGTCTCTCCATGTATGTATCGCGTACACATCGTCAACTATTGTGTAGCAACCACACCATCCTTTAACAGCAAATCTCCAGCCTATGATGTGCTGCCTGTGACTTTATGTTTTCTCATCCTGTTGTGTTATGCTCATCATGTAATCATGCACACATTTCAAGAAGTCATGATAGTAATATTGGTAATACCTATGTGTGCAGCACATGTACTCAAGCACAACACAACAATGGGTATGATCTAAGAGATGAAGCCATATGTGAGCTCTGTGGTGGACGACCTTTGGGGCAATCCATTTGGTGACAGAAGAGCTAACGATCTATCTAATTCATTCAAAAACCACCAAAAATTGAAAGATCTGGATGTGAGGGCAAATGGAGAGGTCAGGTGATGTGCAGGCTTATGCTACGATGCCTAGCACAAGTGTTAATTGCTGACACAGTCTCATAGTCATTTCGTACCACAGTGGATAGAATTAACATTGAATTTTGTTATTTGCAGTATGCAGTTCGTATTTAAAATGCAAAAAAGGATATATTTAATGTTCACATATGAAGGCAAAATAGGAAAGGCATGTTTGAGACAGGTGAAGCTAGTTTATTAGTTCCAAACACCTTGAAACCTGTACAATAGCACTGGATCTCCATGGTGACCAAATGCCAATGTTGGTGTCAGGGAGACATTCACAGTGCAAAAAGTGAATTATATATGCTTCTTTCCTGCACTCTAACATACATGTATTGCTATCTTTGCCATCTGAATCTATGTAACACATTTATTCTTTTAATAATGGTGTATAAATATGGCATACAAATAACATATTTCATTTGAAGTAATATCACTCGCTTGTTTCCCAACATCACAAGTAACTGCTGAATGAAATAGAGACGAACCAAATTTCATTCATGATCTACATAGAGGACACGAAAAAGGTTACGTTCCTTACGTGCTACGAAATGAATCGTATCGTTTCCACGTAGTTTATGCATAGTTTAAACTAAGTTTAAACTAAACTGTCATTCTTCGTTTACATGCTTCGTTTACGCCATATTAACTTTCCGTACAGTTTCTACGATTCGTTTAAACGAAACGACGTGTAAATGAAGTTCACCTTTTAGTACATGCATACTACAACCACGAAAGGTTGTTTATTCCAAGGCCACGCTTCTTGACTTAAGATGGTGTACTCTGACTACAAAACAGCGAATTCTCCATTACTCAAGGCTGATATACAAGTCGCCTTTACGAAGATGCTTTACCGGGAAGACCTGCCATGTTCACGCAAATGTGTGCATCACTTTCTAAAGCGATTCTCCGAGACGGGAACAATCAGTAGGAAGCCAGGGACCGGCGGATAACCTCCGCAGTAAAAACAATTGTACAGCAGCAGATGCAGCTTGACGATGAAACATTGTACGTGCACGTGAAATCGTTTAAAAGGCATTCGAAAATTCAAATCGTTTAAACGGTATTCAAAATCGTTTAAACGGAATTCGAAATCGTTCATCCGGTCATTTCTACTTAGTTTACACCTCGTTTGTTCTTCGTTCAAACGGTGCGTTTTTTCCCCGTTATTTATTTATTTAGGTTCAAAATAATATAATTATCATTATGAAATATAATACATAAAAGTGGTTACGAAGAGAGAAAGGCCAAATGAAAGAGAAAGAATGAGTCACAGGGCCCTCAAATCCCAAGACAACTTGGGAGATGAACAGACTTAATCCAATCAGGACGATTCCACCAGAAAGGGGAGTTTCCGGATGGTGCACTCTACTTTTGTGCTACACCTGAGCTGGCTCTAAACATGGAAAAGCTAATAAGAGAACAGGTTATGGCATAAATATAGAGCTGGCTGAGTTACAGCCTCTATATTCAAGCACTAAGTGTCAGTGTCAGATCCTGCTAACCCATCAGCATATTAAAAAAGAGAGCGTGTAATCCATATCCAATCCGGTAAATTTTAACAAGGTTACCTCGGTATGTGTGGCAACTGAAACTAAAAAAATTGTACAGTTCAGTTCAGTTCAGTATATCAAGGTTTGTATCTACATTCATGAATCAGTAGTAGCTTACCTTGTAACGTGAAA